>JAATLQ010035919.1:0-33386 GCA_013421005.1 Heliconius erato x Heliconius himera | reverse complement strand
GTAATTTTTATGTATAAAAGTTGCTTAAATTTATTGTGTACTTTTTACGTGATACGTGTTCACATAAACAGACAAACAGACAAACAGACAAACAGACAAACAGACAAACAGACAAAAATTCCAAAAATGTTGGAAATGGATTCTGTTAGTTATCCTTTAACACCCTGGCTAATTTTTTCTTAAATATTTTCAATGTACAGAAACGACTTTTCTACAGATTTATTATAAGTATAGATAATTTTGTATTAATGTATTAAACTAACAGATAGATAATAGTAATGAATGTTACATACAATAAAAAATGTATTTCTTTGTAACAATATTTAAGGCAAGACTAAGTACATTTGAAAAAAATTGTATTTAAAATATTTTTATTTAATGGTAAAATAAATTGCAGCGTTGGGTTTTACCGTTCAACGTTGATTGCCACTGCTTACACCTATAGTGAAAACCGGAATTTACCGCTAGAATTTTTTTATATTAAAAATTATTTTGTCGCATAATCTAAACCTATGGGGTGCTTCCTGTTGATCTAAAGTTTTAAAAATTGGCAAGAAGTAAGAGCTTACAGTACAAATAAATGGAAAAATAAAAAAAATGTATATTTATATATCATTACATACAAAATTAGTGCAAATTTAAGTTTGTCATCTTATACATATATGTAATAATTTTATATTTATAGTTTTGATATTCACAATCATTTGTTATAAAAAAATATAAATCAACCTCTGTTTAATTAATTAAAAAATTTTGTCTTTATTTAATTAAAATATATTTTTGAATATTAGTTTATAGAACTACCACCAGAGGACACTACTAAAATGACGCTTTATGTGGTCGAAAGATTCGAGATACACTTTTTAGACTTGGAGCGGAGGAAGAAAGAGGTCCTCTAGAATAACATATTGTATCTATTAGAATTTAAAATAGAAATTGTACATGTTTAATAGTATTTTATTCTAGAACAAATATAAATTTTGTAAAAGCCTCGAGGTGTTTGATTTCTTTACATCTCAGTTGTTCTTCCGTTGACCCACAATCATGAAATTAGTACGGAACTCTCAGTGACTCCGATTCGTACTTGACCTATTTTTTTATTATTTAGGAGAACTTTATTCATAGTACCCATAATTTAGGCGTAGGAAGGCGAACAAGGCAAGTAAGGAAAGTAATATCACAGACATCCATCAAGTTTTTAATATAGTTAGATGAGACCGCCCAAGTTAGCTGTACGCCCCCTAGAGGCTAAAGCCGAAGTCAAGATCCAATTAAAGTTACTTCCCTAGGCAGCCAACCGTTACCGATAAGTGTCACAATCTAATCTTAATAAGAGTTCGACATTAGCTTGTTTTATACACTCTATATTCATTATTATTAGCAATAAATATTTGTAATGTTACGATGCTGCAGTGGAAAATTATCTGACTGAACTGGTGGCTGTAGATTCAAATTTTAGTTGTAAGCATATATATAATAATAAATAAAAAACGTATATAATGTCAATAAATATTAACAATCACAATAATTATTCTTTGACCATGCTCTGTTTGTAAACATGGTATCGTGCAGTACCATGCTGAATATTTAAGATATTGAAATCTTTTCAGTGTGTAAGTATGAATTTAATAAAAAAAACAAATCAGCTTTACGCTGAATCATTAATGCTGAATGAAGGTGGGTAGAGGGAACCAAGTGTTAAGACACTCCGCTCCCCACTTTCCGCCGAATTCTGGAGGCATTGCGTGTTGAGTGGTTGAACTAAGCCCACAACCAATCGGTTTTACAGTCACACAGTTTGAGCTCCTGCGCCACGTCTGGCCTCAATTTAAAAAAATAATTCATGTAAGCTTATTTAAATTAAGCCAGTGAATTTAAGCCAACGTGCCTAGAAAGACCGTATCTGACTGTTAGCGCGATATTTATAGATTCGTTTTTCATTCGGAGGAATGAAATATTTCAGGAAACGAGGAAAAAAATTACCACCTCTTACATGTTAAATTGCCGTTGCTAACCTTTTCTTTGCGTGTAAAATGACCGACTGCTATCTGAATAAAAAACATGGAGTTAATTTTACGTTTTTTATTTAGTATTTAATCTACTTTTTCTGTTTAATGTCAGAAAAAAATATATGTTGCCATATAGTTGTAACGTTTTTTAATATCAATAAAGAACAAAATCTTAACTCACGCATATTCAATTTAAAATAAATATTTTAATATAAACTCTGACATTTCAATAGTAATATTATTTTTATGGGAGAGATAAAAAAAATACGATCAAACGATACATCCACTTTGTCGTAAAAGTAAAATAACAATAACAGCATTGGGCCTTTGTCTGATCTCTTTTACTGATTTTTCTTACGTGTGCGAATATATTTTATGCCTAAGAAAAAATACGCGCGGTTTTGTATCGAATTCTTTACATTATGGAAATTACTTTCACGCTAAAGTGTTTACTTCTTGCTGTATTCACACTTGACTTGGCGAAAAACGACAATTTCGGTTTATTTCTGTCTATTTTTATAACAGAAGTTGTTTTTTACCTTGGATCATTTAAATGTTAAAGATAAATAAACCTTCCTTGAGGAATCGCGGAGGATCGCGTCGTGACGCAGGTGCACAAGCATGTGAATGTGAACGCGACAGGTTTTGGGTTCGATCCCCATTCGAGGAAATGATATATTTAATATTTTAATTTCTTGGCTCTGGTATGGAAGTAGAGCGTTGAGTTCCGTTCGGCGAAAAATGAGGAACGGAGTGTCTTAACACTAGGTTGCATTGCATTTTTTATGTTTTCCGAATAGAAGTAAGTATATATAGGGAGGAAATGAGTGGATGTAGGTATCTAGAGATATTATTCAAGGAGGCTATAATAAATAAAAACGTACCGAGCAGAATTTAAAGCCGAAAACTATACTGTGTTATGTATCTTTTTTTATTGTAAGCGATTTACAGATTGTCATCGTAGCCTCTTATTGTTTCTTTCGCTTACAATTTTCCTGTTTTTCGTAATATAAATAGAATAGTTTGAATAAGTTTTTTTTATTGCTTTTACTTTTTAAAGGTCCGTACCCTTTAATGAAAAAAGGAACCTGTGTAAGATCACATTGTAGTCCGTCGTTTGTCGTATCGTTAAAATTAAAATTGATTAATTTAAAATTGAAAACGCATCATTGAGAAAGGAGAGCAAAATGTCGTAATAATAATGATTTAAACCACTAACTTGACTATGTAAACCGTTAAAAATAGAAAATCTAATTAGATAAACACAAAAAATACCACAATGTATATTTAAAGTTACCTGACTCTTAATTTTTGACACGTAACGGGCACAAATCCTTAAAATGTTGGCTGCCCACCGGTTAATTTCTATGTAAAATTTATAGACTTATAAAGTTTTAGAGGCTTTCAAGCCCTTCATTTGTAACGTTAGTAGGCTCCATTTACATTTACTCGACATTACATTTTTAGTTCATGTTGTAAACATTTATGGAGTGGAGGTACCAAAATTCTTGTCTATGAAATTAAGCGCTGTCACGAAGGCTCATGGAGAGATATCAAGAGGAATCCTAACTATCGTAGGTTAAATACAGGGGCAGGTTGACTTTATAAAGCCTACCTTCCATTACAACGTTTATGTGTACACTATTACATTTTACGATTTTACTCTCTCAGTTTACGACACTGGCTGTGTACTCAAATGGCTCGGAGTAACCTATTTATGATACCCAGTATACCCCGAGAATGTCTCTTTGGGCCTGCATTTGTATTTTATCATATGTATTTTGGAGACATTCAGCTTTTATTATTCGGTGACGGCGGTTTTGTAGAATATAAGTAAAATTTGTATCTTTCACTGTATTATAGATATATATTTTGTAAATATATATAGGGCAAGAAGATGATAATGTATTTTTAGCTTCACATTTATAATGCAGAGAAGGACGTCAGAGGGAGTCTTGTATTAAGACACTTTGCTCCACACTATCTCTCGAATACTGGAGGCATTGCGTGTTGAGTGGCGGAACTCAACACCGAGCTATGCCTCGATACTAGAGAAAATGGAATGGAAGAAATGGAAATATAAATTTAAATAAATATTTCATTTCCTCGAGTGGAGATCGAACCCACAACGAGTCGCGTTTACAGTCACATTTTGTGTCTTGTCGTAGTCTTGATTTTAAACCTCAGTCATGAGTTTTTCCCACCTCATTATATAATGGGGTGGGGAAAGAGAATTTTGCATTAAGACACTCCATTTTCCGCTTTGCGAAATTGAGTGCTAAATAGCAGAACTCAGACACACTCATCAGAGCGAAGAAATAAAAATATTAAATATTTCACTTCCTCGAATGGAATCGAACCCATAAACCTGTCACGACTGTACATAAACGGTCTTTAATATATTTTGGATGAAATTTGTTTTTTTTATTCGAACTTGGCCTACAACCTTATATAGACGTTAAAATTTTCTTTATTGCGCTATAATAGAGGTACATGATGTTAATCTGTAAATCTGCTGTAAAAATGTCGTGAAATTTTTTACAACATTACCTGAAGTTAACATTTTATGACTAATTTTCTGTGTAAAATTCATGTTATAGGGCAAAATTGTAAAGATAAACGACTTAAACTGCAATTAATGCTAATTTGAATGGTTTGAATTTTTTTAAATTATTTTTTTCTTAATCGACCGTTAGACAAAATGAGCAGTTAAGTATAGATTCAAGAGATAACCAGTATGTATATCGCACCAGTACGAATACCTTTCATATGCCTTCTAGGAGATCTTGAGCATTGTTACGAGACTTATATTAACAAAATTAGTATTATCGAAACTGTGACACAAGAATTAAATAATTCTTTAGGTAGCTTTAATTTAAAACAAGTAGTTTATCAAGAAAACGTATAAAAATTTTAATACGTTCATTAGTGAACGTATGGCTTAGCTTAGAACGCTTGGACGGTTTCCAAAGAGTCGCGGGTTCAAATCCAGCTACGTTCAAATTTTAAATGTTTTTTTAAATAGTATTTTTCTTTCCTAAGTGTGGAATAACACTTTTAAAAATGTTTAAAAATAAAAGTAGTTTATCCTTATCTTAGAAATAGAAACATATCCCTTCTACTATTCTTTCATCATACATTTTTAACGTAGCCAAACCATTTATCGTTCTTTATTTTTTATTTTGAATTATTACGAAAATAAAACAATGGTAATGGCTAACACAAAAAATAATAAAACTGGCATATTAAGCATCGCTTATTGTCACCATTTGGATATATATTTTGCAATATTTTTTGCAAATTGAATAAAAGAGCTTTTAGTGTCAACGTTGGTAATATGTTAGAAAAAAAATACATTTTGTTAAGCGTTTAGACTTCCGCATTACTGGACCCTTGTCAAAACAAATATTTCAGTTTATGTTTTGAAAAAGAGAAATTTATGATCAAAAAGTAATGTATACAAAAGGTATAGAATCTGTTTCTGGTTCACCTATTCTTTCACCATTCGCTACTGTAGTTGCTACATTGTTATGGTTCCTTTCCTTTAAAGTTTAAAGGAAAAAATGAACCCTTATAAAATAACTTGGTTGTCCGTCTGTCTCTCTGTCTGTCTACCTGTCTGTTTGTCTGTGTGTCGAGAGCCTTTATATCAGGAACGTTTAAAGATATCGCGTTGAAATTCAAACCTTGTTCTTAGATCTACAGTCCCTTAATTTCCAGAAAGAAGAGAAAAGAGCTTTAAAAGAGGGGCAGAATTTGGTATTAAAGCCGCTAGTTCAAGTGAGGTATCAGATGAAAGGACTTTGGCTAAACTAAGCTTGAATTTCAGAGGAAGCTGAAGACCTCCAATTTTTATACGGGACCCTCGGTGGGCAAGCCCGACTGGCGCTTGTCCGGTTTTTTTAAATGTCCATTATATTTTTATACATCGTTGAATTTTGATATTTTAATAAAAGTATTTTATTATAATACATTAAAAGTTTTTTTTATTACAACTGTGCGTATGTAACTTTTACTGTTTATTTTTTTTCATGATCATAATTTTTTATACGACTGTGTATGTCAAGTCCTTACATGTAATATGATATTACATTTTCGTGTGTTTTCTCTTGAAAGCAAATATTATAGATTACAGTTTCTTTTTTAATTGTTTCTGTGTAACTAGATAGATTTATGTATAATATTTCTATTCATAAATGTACATATGTACCTTTATTAAAGGTGTGCTGATTAATTATATCGAATCAAGTAAACTACAAGATTTCATTACTGATATCAAGGGTCACATGCCTAACTAACACTGTCAACTTCGTAGGGCGTTGATCTCTAACCTCTAGTAGACGAATTTTAGTACCCTATCAATTGAACTAGCATTTCACAAGTTTATATAGTAAATACAGCTTTGTTATGTTACATGTAGATGTATATTTATAGGCAATATAAATATAAGAGATTTATTGAAAAGTCTTAAAATGATTTAAGACGCGACGGTTATGAGGTTGATGTTCACTCGAGGAAATAAATTATTATTTATTAATATTTTTATTACTTCGTTTTAGCACCAAGGCAAAAGTCCGACGTTAAGTTCCGCCACTCAATACGCAGGCCCTTGAAAATTCGGCAGAAGGAGTGTCTTAAGACTAGGATCCCTCTGCCTACTCAACTATGCATGCGGTATGCTATATACCAGTCCTGTGAAGTGATTTTTTTTAAATATTACATTAAAGTACGATCTATATAAGCTTTTAATTGACATCTTTTGAATATAATAAAAACGAGTTACTCAATAAGGTAAATTGCGTTGATATACTCTATATCAGAATGTTTGAAGGATATTACTTTTATTTTTGACCTGCTATAAGAGAGTTATTAAACAGATGACTGAAGTATTTTTAAAAACGTATTAAACAAAAACATTTTCACCGTGGATTTATATTTTTTGCTAACACGCGGTCCCTCGAGTAACAATCGAATCAAAAACCACCGCCTACAATCAGATAGATGCTTTCAAATATCAAGACTTTAATGTATATATTTTTAAAACAATTCTGAAACGTTTTGCCATTGTTTTACGCCAACGAAGTTAAATACGATGGAAACGTTAGGTGAAACTTTAATTAATCCAACTGGACCCTACTTAATAACGTTTAGTGCCCCATTCTCACCCATATTATAAGAGATAGCTGGTGTCTAATAGTTTTAGCGGTGACTCTCCAATTTGTTCACATTTCTAACCCTAGATTTACGTTCGGATTTGTAACTTAAATATCGTATTGAATTAAATTTTATTTATAATATAGCCTGATTTGCATGTTTAAATTGAGCTAAATTTGTTGCTGCTAAATTAAAGTAAGTAAAAGTGTAATAATTGAAACTATGAATTTTGTATCATAAATATGTTCTACGTCATATAAAAAAGGGGTGTTTGTATTACCAATGAGTGAACTGGTCATGGGCGTAGTAAACGGAGCGGGCTAAGACCAACCCATATTTTTTTGTAACTTTAAGCCTTCTTTTAATTAAGGTCTAAAAAATTTTAAAAAAACTTTCACATATATAGATCTTTTTAAATATGGATTTGCTTATAATACATTAAATTTTCCTATTTCAATGTGAAATTTGAATTCCGACCTGAAAAATTATTCACGTTGACTCACACCTAGAGAGAACCTTAAGAGATTTTTTATTTCGTACATTAAACGTTAATTCGACTTCGATAGGATATTCATTACTTCCGAATGCGAATCCGACTTCCGGGGGGCAATCTTCCCCTGAGAATTGTCTATATTTCGTTGTTGGACGTATCCAAGGAAATTGTCTTTTTTTGCAAAATAGGCTCACTTGTATTCTCGTTTCTCATCTAATGAATATTTTTTATATTTTTATGTTTACTCTTGTTTATTAGGTGGTTAGTATCACTTGCGAAGATAATATCGTGTTACTTAATTATAATACCTCTGCGGTTACCTAGGAACATTATAATTTACCTGCATGTCTCGTTATCCACCACCGTAAAAGAGAACATTTTAGACTATATTTTCTTAATTATTTTTATAACATTTTGTAGAATAGCTTTTTTTATAGTTAAGTAGCTAGCGATATGTGATCCGAGCTACTCTAGTGAATATACATTATGTATAATAGAAGTTCAAACATTGCGTTAAGTTTTTGTTTGGTGAACATCAAACCACAGTTCAAAATATGTATTTATAAATTCAACAAGAATAATATAAATTCAAAGATTTTTTTACCTAACGCTCCATTGATCAGATCAGATATTATCATTCAGTTATTTTGAGTTATACATTCTGTTTCTGGTGAACAACTGGTAACTATTTAACATATTGACCAATGTATTGGCCAAGCTCTTGGCCAAGCTCTCGGCCAACTTGTCTAGCAGACAGACCTACCGCCCAACCACTTAACCAAAAGTGTGTGGTAAATAGTAATAGTCAGATATATCATGTTAAGGATAAATACAAAGTGAATTGAGACTAAACTAAATAATTCTATTATTATATAAAAATATTTTTTATTTCCAAAAGATTATAATAAAGGTATAAGTATTGTTTAATATATCGAATATTGAGAAAAAAATACATAAAATGCTAGATTAGTAAATTCTCGGTTTACTATTCAAAGATATTCAATAATATTTACAATATAGCCTCCTTTTACTAGTACACAATAGTAACTTGAAATGGCAAAAGAAATAATAGTGTTAAAAGTATTATAAAACAAAAATATAAGATAAGTTCAACTTTGTGGTCGTGAAAATTCGTTTGGGACTATGATTCTACTGCTCTACTACAAGTTGCTCTACAAGGAATTGCTACGAACGTTAGTTTAAGTCTAGTGTTATTAGTATGAGAAACTGGCACGTGTAAACGTTGTTGTAAACTTAAAACATAACTAAAAAATATTTTTTTCTGGGACTAATTGAAAAAACTTATTAATAAAAATTCAAATATTTTGGGAAAAGTAAAACTAAATTTCAAAAAATAAAATTCTATATAGATTTGTTTTGATACCGATTTTTAAATAAAAATCGAGTATTGAGCAATAGGATTGTAATATTATTTATTTCACATTTATTTTAAGACAAAAATTAATTTATCAAATGTTGATAGTTTGAATGATGATAATGATATCAAGACAGTTCGCATTTATTTTTTCTCCTGACGTTGAGACATTGCGTTTTAAGTGGAACTCAACGCAGCACTTTGTCTTGAGCTAGAGTAGTAGAGTAGTACTAAAGCTTAGAAAACAATCCATGAGTGTGGATCGAACTATGATGGAGAGTCTCGAAATATTATAATGTAATATTTTACTAAGCTAAGCGCGGCGTTGAGTTCTGCCACTCAACACTCAATGCCTCTAGAATTGGGCAGAAAGTGAGGAACGGAGTGTTTTAACACTAGATTCCCTCTGCCTACCCTGCTGTGTGCGGGATACAGCGTGAACCTTATTTGATTTTTATTTTTTTTTAATATTTTTCATGGATTAAAAATTCTTACATTAGATTAAATAGTCTATTGTTAAATAACTAATACTTAACTATAGTTCTCTAAAATAATCTGTATTTTGTATCTAAGAGTAAGTTTTAATTAAACTTGGTTATGAATAGATGAACTATGATATTTATTGGCGTTAGTAATAACTTCAATGAATACTTAAGGGGTACTTTAGAGAACATATTGGATGTTTAGTAAAAGGTTAAAATGTCAGATAACCCTGTTATTAATATTTTTTACAATATCTATGTATTGCTGCTTTAATAAAGAAATTAAGAGAGATTGAATTTCTTTTGACTTTTATGCTAAATCTAAAAACAGATAAAAGAGAAACGTACTGTCTTAACACTACGCTTTCTTTATAATTCCTGCTTTAGATATGTGAAAGATCCTAAAATCGCTTTCTTTATTAAGTTCTTTACAATAATATTAATGCACAACGTAAATAATGTTTTGACACGCTAATAAAATTGTTGATAAAATGCTTACCAATTACATTTTTACGAGAAAAATGAGTAAAGTTTTGTCTGAATAATTGAAATTCTTGCTTATTTATCATAATAGCAAGCAACGTCATATTTTTTTTCCTTACGAGTTATTAAAGTTTAAAGTTAATTTTAGAGTATCAGACAAGAGGCTTTCAAATTAAGCAAGGAAGAGTTGCCCAAAGTTTAAACGCTGTTGGCGATCACAAGATTGGTTTCTTTTATTACCATATTTTTTAAATTTTATTTGAATAAATTAATATAAGACAAAGGTACTGATTTTTGAAAGAAATGAAAAAAGGACGGAAAGCAAGATTATTGTATATTAAAATAAGTGAATGAAGTAGTATATTTAGGAAATATGTTGAATACAGATAGAAGATCGGTGCGAAAATGCGTATTGCTGCCGGTAACAGGGTTAATGGTGCTTTAGCTGCATTGATGAGACGGCGAAAGGTCAGCATTACCTTTTAGCCGTACACAATGTTGGTACCTATACTGTTATATGGCAGCGAAATGTGGATATTACAGAAGAGGAATGAAAGAAAGATGAATGCTGTGGAGATGCGTTCTTTTCGTATGATATGCGGAGTCAGCTTAGCTGATCGAATCCGCAAAGAAGAGATACACAGAACGGCAAGTACCAGCGAGGATATCACGTGAGAATAAAGAAGAACGCTCTGCTGTTTTGGGCACGTCGAACATGAGTGATGAAAAAATGGCAAAAAAGATTTATGATGGAAAAGTGGGCGGTAAGAGAGGTAAGGGGACACCTCGGTTGACCTTTGGAAACACAGTATCAAAGGTACTTATCATGTAAAAAGAATGAGGACCCCCCGGAGGGCATGTATGAAGAGGTTGATGTCAGTGGACGAGGCGAAAGAGGTATGTAGAGATCGTAGCGTTTGGCGCTCCGTTTTCTCTGCCTACCCCGCTAGGGATAAAGCGTGAAGTAACAGCAACAGCATAAAGGCAATCAAAATTAATAGGGTACCTCCGGTTAACCTACAATTATGAAATTTGGCACTTTGCATCTACAGGTAGTACTAGTTTAGGAAAAAATCTAAAAAAGTTTGCGGCCTCCAATTTTTGTACGGAACCTCAGTGGGCGAGCCCTACTCGCACTAGTCCGATTTTTTAAAGTGTTATTCCACACTTAGAAAACGTGTAAAAATTGGAATGTGGCGGGATTTGTACCGCCTCTTGAAAGTGCCACCATCCAAGTGCTCTGACCACTAAGCCATAAAAACTTAAGTTCTGATCAAACTACGTCGAAATTCTTATAAGCTTGTATAACAACATATTTATCGTCCGCTAAGTTCAAAATTTTTATAAAGTTTCTAAGATAATATTTCCATACCTATGAAGTCTATTTTAAATTCATAAAACATTGAAATAAATGAATTGAACTTATACTGACTCTCGTTTCTTAGTAAAAATTTATTTTAATATAATTTTTCAACCGTTGCGTTGGAACAAAAGAAGTAGCGTTGACATTTCCTTGATTTACAGACGAGGCCAGCATCGGACGTAGCTTTGTTCGTTTTACCGTGGAACCGATCTGAATTGCAAATAGTCGGTACCTAGCTTTGCACCGATAAGTAAGCTTTGGTGCTTGAATATTTAAGTAAACATGATTTAATTACTGAATATTCAATAGATTAAACTAATAAATATTAAAAAAATTATATGGTGTAAACTTTAAAAGAAAAAAAGGCAAAATCAAAAATTAGCTTCAAGTTGTATGCCGCACAGAGTAGGGTAAGCAGAGGGAACCTAGTGTTAAGACACTCCGTTCCTTACTTTCCGCCGAGTTTTGGAGGCATTGCGTGTCGAGTGGCGAAACTCAACGCATTGCTTTGCCTTGACACCAGAGCGAAGAAATGAAAATATAAGTGTAAATAAATATTTCATTTACTAGAGTGGGGTTCGAACCCACAACCAGTCGATCTTACAGTCACACTTTTTGCCCCGCGCGCTACGACTGGCCTCTGAAGAAAAATAAATAATTCAAAATTATAGTCATAATAAGTATAGCGTTTAAACGTTAAAATTTAAATGTCATACGTAGGATTATTGCCGATAACTAAATTTAATCGTTGTTGAGTGTGAGTGGAGTCATCATATCAATAACCACATCAATAAGCATAGAATCAATGGTACTACGTCATTGGCATAATATAAAAAATATATAATCTGAAATGTGAATGAAAAAATAGTACAGAGTGATCCTAGAAAAATATTGATGAAAATATAAAAAGAGGATAACTACTTTTATTTAAATTTAGGATATTTTAAATTAAATAACTGATAATGTAAAATCCCCGATAAATGTGTCAAAGTCTGGTAAAAAAATAAAGAAGTTTATATTCGCTTTTCTAAATTTTTTACCTAAACGATGACTCCGCATATGTGGTACCTCAGAACTGTCTAATAAAATTTTTATTTTATCCAACCCTATTGTGTGGTAAGTACAATGGAAATATGACACAATATAACACTTTCGTTTCAACGGGGACAATAGACATAAAATGGCGCTGCTTTCTTATAAAACCGTATCACGTACACACATTTGTGGTCTCGTTCTTTATAGTAAGTATATAGAAAATTTTAATAACCTTCTTTTGTAAACTGTTACCTATTAAAATTACAATTTATTAAAAAGTATATGTATACAAACTTAATGTTATAAAATTAATATATTCTTACAATTTACATTTATTAATTCATCATTTGATATATAAGGTATTATATATATTTTGTTACACCGCCTTATGTTAATTTCTCTACCGGGGTCCGCAGTGAGAACTAAACGCCAAACGTTACGGTCTCTAGCTCTACATACTCGTACCATACCATATACTTTAGCATGCATTATGCTCTCGAAAGTCAACCGAGGTTTTTTTCAGACGGAGGAAACCTCGCATTCCTACCACTCCCTTATTTTTACATCATAAATCTTTTTTTTCATTCTTGTCTACTTCATTCTTTCACCGTGCCCAACCAGTGCATGTTTTTCTTCATTTTCACAGTGACATCCTGCCATTCTGTGTATCTCTTTATTGTGGATTCGGTCAGCTAAACTTACGCCGTATATCTTACAAAGAGACCGCCTCTCCATCTTCTTTTCATTCTTCTTCTAAACTAACACCATCTCTATCAGCTTGTCATCAATGTAACCAAGACATTAGATATGGTATCTTGGTACAAAACTGCATATTTTGGATAGATAAATATTTCTCATATATATATATATATATATATATATATATATATATATATATATATATATATATATATATATATATATATATATATATATATATATATATATATATATATATATATATATATATATATATATATATATATATATATATATATATATACATATATACATCATTACATAACACCTCTTATCACCAAGTAAAACTAGTTTTATATTTCATACAATGTTATAAGAGCAAAGGTAAAGCGCATGCATACGAGCGGTACTTTGTCGACGACAGAAGTGCCTAAGTGCCCTCCATTGCGTTATTTACATCTGTTTCACGTTTGCACCTTTTATCAGTTTCGCTTGAGGAAAGTTTAAAATTTAAATTCATGTATTCCTGTTATTATATATTTGTTCTACCATAATATGTCTAAGAGATAAATTGTTTTTATAATGATCATTTATTTACGTAGACTGAAATAAATTTTAAATTATTTCATATTTCATGCTTTGCTGGTTTGATAGGTGATAGAGAATTTTTTGGGTAAAAAAGGCCTTGAGGCGTTTTATTGCAAGAGAAAATCAGGAAAGTATAGATTTAAGACTTATATATAGTCAATATTGTGATAATAAATTCGTCCAGAAAGACGCTAAGATATTTTTTTTTCTAAATTTACTTTTTCATTTGAAAATAAAATCTTTTCTAGAACACAGCTGATTAAAGGTAAATATTATCTTTAACGTTCGCCACACAAAGTAAAGATTGTTAGGGGTTTCTTTGGAAGTGTTATAAAGTTTAAGTTAATGTTGTCAGCTTTTGCCACTTTAGATACTGTTTTATTTTTTTGTTAAAAAACAAATTGTGTTTTTTTTTATAATAAGCAGCTAACAATGAGTAGCCGTTGATTAAATAGATATATAATAATATAAAGTTCTTGACCTAAAATTTAGCATGATCTTTTCTTTTTTTTTAATAATATTAGAGGTACAATATTCATATAGATGTATAAAGTTTATAGTATTACATATTTTTTATACTGAAGTTCAAAAAGTAAACGGCGAAGAATATTTGGCCGTTAAACTTTCTAGATATGGATGTAGACAATTTTATATATTTATTTGCAATTATAAGGTAGAGGCCAGTAGTTGCTCAGGGTCACAAAGTGTGCCTGAAAACATGACTGGTTGTGGGTTCGATCTCCACTCGAGATTTCTAAGCTCTGGTGTCCGGGCAAAGCGTGGCGTTGAGTTCCACCACTTAACACGCAATTCCTCCAGAATTCGGTGGAAAATGGGTAAAAGAGTGTGAAGATGATTTGATTTAATTTTAATTATAAGGTACAAGCACATATTAGGCAAAAAAATATGTAATAAATAGCATCTATCTATTAAGAGACAATAATAAAATTTAATTATTTGGGAAACACCAGGTATAAATATTCCATCAAACTATATATAACAATTCATAACAATGATGTTTAGTCAAATACGACAAGATGGCGGCATTAAATACAATCAATTATACATTTTTCCTTGTTGTAACAAAGGTTAAATTGTTTTTGTCTGTTTACAATTTTCACATCTTAGAAATTTTCGCTAACAGCAAATAGAACGATTCAATTTAAGTTTATTTCAAATTGAAAAGAGCATGCCCGACATGATGTAGCCCGCATTGGTAACACATTTCCAGTTTTATTTTACTTTTACAAAATGAACGTATAAGATGATCCGTGCTGGAAATCCTTAGATATATTGAGGATTACATCACTCGCATCCAAGTGCGAATTTATCTCTGAATACATCTCGATAATACCATTTTCCGAAATTGAGTGACTTACTATGCCTTAAGAGTTTGATTGTTTTGGTTGATCAATAAATGAAAATGTTTGTTCCGTTTCTTTTGTTTCTTTTTTATATCTATATTGTATTGAATCTGAATGAATTATATATTTCAAGTTTAAAATATTTTGCTTTCATTACGCAATATGTTGGATAGTTATCCATATTATGCTTGTTAGGATCCCAACTTCCCTTAGGGCTTAATTGCACCTTGCGGCCACCCTCAGTTAAACTAATGACTGCTGCAGTCTTGATATATTATTGTAATAAATTATGACGCCTTGCACATGCTCCGGTGTTATTAAAGTTGTATAATAATATTATTTTTAGTAAAATTATGTTAAACACTTAACATTTTAGATAAAAATTAAAACTTAAAATCTTACTAATTTTGATATGTAATAATTAATTCATTAACATCATTGTCGAAAAAGATGTTTTTTAGCTTTATGCATCTCATACATACATCAGAGTACCAGAAAAATACTAGTGAAGCACTTCGTTCTTCACTTTTCGTCTGAGACATTAAACTTTGAGTGGCGAATCTCAAGGCAATTGATAAAATCATATAGGGCTCGAATTCGCAACCAGGCAGTCAGATACTCTCCCACATGCATGTGATGGCGTCTATTATAGACATAACATATTAAATTACAGTCCTCTTTTCTTATTCTTGTTCCGAGTAATACAGACTAAAACAAAATACTTGAGCTGAGCAACACTTGAAGAAACCGTAGAAGTTTCGAATAATTTTCAAACTTTGCTAAGTTCACTTCATGAGTTTCCTTAATGCCTTTTGTCATACAAATTTTTATCGACTTTTGTTATATAAAATATGCATAGATTGGTTATGAAATATTTTTTTTGTTATTATTTTATATTTTATTATTATTTTTAAAAAATAATTCAACTTTTTATGAAAGTAAAATAAAGGAAGAAGACTAGAAATTTTACTGCTTCAAATAGATTATTGTTACTTCGAGTTTGTCATACTTTATTTACCGTGTGTACATATTTCGCAATGTAATATACATTGCGAAATATGTATAACGAAGTATGGAAATAAATTCATTATAATATTGTTTTTGTATGTTCACGTAATTCCAAAGATGCATACATCTTTGGGATTACGTGAAACGTTTACGTTTTTATATATAAAAAAATATATAAATATAGAAAACTTCACAAAAGTACAAACAATGAACATGAATAATTCGGACTTAGCTAACTTTTCCTTATAATAATAAGGGCTGCAGTGTTTGGATTGTCGGTGGCGATTAAATTTAACAAAACTTTTCTGAGTTCAGTTCAATTTGAAAGCTTGTGCCCATATTTTACTTAAGCAGATTTGTTCAAAGTTAAAATTATTCAAAGAGGACGGAAAAGTGGAGTGATTTGGAATATTATTACAGGTGTATTTATATAAGCATTAAACAATGAATATGAATCAAATGATTTTATATCAAAAGGTGACCTTAATACTAAATTGCGACAATTTATTACATACTTTTCTCTGTAATATTGATAATTACATCTGTAATATACAATACTCAGTTAGATCATTTTGATACCTTTATATATACTTTTCCCCTTTTCCCATTAAAATTGTGACTCTATATTATCTGTATAATTAACAACTCTGCTAAGGAAATTCAATTAAATTTAAAATTATACTTAGAACTTATTAAATTTTTATTAACATGTAGGAGATCTAATTAAGTTTCATCAAATTACATAAACGTTAAGCGTAATCGTTATAATAGAAATTGAAATTTGCCAGATTCAATTTGGAAATTGCTTGTTTGCAGTCGACGCTAACATTCACATTATATTTATGTAACGTTAAAAACCTTTCATTTAATCTCCCCAATAATTTCCGTAATCAGATTAACCCAAAATTGAATCTTATTGAATAATTTCGAAGTATATGTCTAAATAATATATATAAAATTGGATATAGAAGATAAAATGATTTGTATCAGTCCCTTTGTATTAAGGCAACGATATTAATTAACTTTCTGTGGCCTACTTTTATTAACTTGGTATCGTATTGATTAAAATACATTTGTATCAATTTTTGGTATCATTTATTACTTACGTATTTTTTAAAGTAATAAAACACCAATAATGAGTTAAAGGATTTATTTTTCTTTATTTTTCTTTAATGGAACCCTTATAGGACCACTTTGTTGTCAATGTCTCTGTCCGTCTGTCAAGACTATTTATCTCGAGATCGCGTGGAGATATCGATTTGAAATTAATATCAAATATTCAGGTCTACAGTCCATTGGACCACAAAAAATCCAAGCTTCTAAGTCGACGCAATCAAAGATACAATCATGCATCAATTTTGTAATCAAAACCTACAGGGTATTTTCCGTGGTCCTACAGTTATGAAATTTATAAACTACGATTTATTTAAGGCAATTGCGTTCTCCATTTGCGTGTTGAGTGACGGAGCACTACGCCGTGCTTTGTCTTGTTAACAGAGCTAGGCAATGAAAATATTATATACTTCATTCCCCCGAGTAGGAATCGAAGACACAACCGTCGTGTTAACAATCGCACGTATGAGGATTAAAATGTATATAGAGCTATATTTTATTGTTGTTTGATCTGGGATGGTCTAGACAGCAGCACGAGGCGGGGAAGAAGAATAACTTATTTAATCACCACTATTTATACTGACCAAATCATAGACAAATGTCAGTTGTTCACATGGCCGTCAGTTAAATGTTTTACATTTTTATTATTTATGAAAATAATTATATATGTATTACTTATTACTTAATAACCTTTAAAAATAGTCATAACTTTATAGTAATTAATTAAAGTATTTTCATCATAATAGTATAATTGGAATATTAATTAAATATTTTATAGCCATAATTATTTTTATAATACATAACATATTTTTATATATCTTTCTTTTTTTTTTAATTAATAATAACAATAAAATATAATTATAATTCTATCTATTACACGCTTGCGTCCCTTCGCCAATTTTAACTTTATTTCTATTTTTACTATATAAATAATAAATTCCGGAATATTTACAATTTAATTAAAACAACAACAAAAAAATATTAAATTAATTAGTAGTTTGGTCTTCATAGAATTAACAAATACTAACTCCGACTCCGTGTTTATAGTTACGATCCGTGCCCTCTGAGAAATGAATGTTACAAGTAATTTTGAATCGAAACACTTCGAGTCTAAAATGAATCAACTCCACCGGGACGTGATAGCAAATCTCATTCAGGTAGCTTCTATATTTATATATAAAGTTTCATCAGATCACCCAAGGGAGACTTCCGGACGCAGGATTACGAAATAAACGTTTTAGGAGTCACTTAGTTTTCGTATTTATGAGCATCTTTCAGTTTCAAGATGGTCCCGATCTCTCCATAATGTAAGTCACAATATTGACTTCGTAAAGTTTTATAGAGGTTTTATGACACTTGTAGTACTAGGGCACTAGTTATTTCAATTAAGAGACAATACTTTTTAAACGTGAATGAAGTTTTTATTTATTCCGGTATAAAATACTTTTATCGTAATCCTGCGTGTGTTTTTCAAATTTATGATATAAATAACGAATGTGAAAGGAATGTAATTAATTTCATGTGATGATTTTTATTCTTACCTAATCAATTATTTAACAATTTAGGCTAAATACGTAGTAAATAACTGTGTGAGTGTACTGATAGGCAGAATTTGGCGTGGCGTGATTGTCAAAGAGATCCTAGGATTAAGACATTAAGCCCGGTTTCCACCGAGAACGGAGCAGGCTCATTAAGTATAATGTTGAACTCGCAAGAGTAAACTAAATATTAGCCTTTCCACTAATTTATAATTTGTCAGAAAGGACCTATCGGGCAGAAAGACTGGAATTGGACTTGCTTTCCAGGGAATGGAGTAATGAAAAAATACAACATTTTTTATTGGATAAAATGTAAATCTGCTTTATTTAACAGGACATTTCATTTCTCTTTCGCTGTTTAAACCGGGCTTTACATTTGTCACAACTACCAAGTTGGGGAAACGAAAATAATCCATTGCTCCAAGTGTGTAGAGAGATCGAACCCGCAACCGTGTTTGCAGTTGAGATGCTGTCGTACTGCTGCATGATAGCCAGGCTGCATTTATTTATCTTCAAAAAGATAAATCGCTACCAGGTAACATTTATATGATAGATTTAATATTTTATTTTTTCCCAAATAAATTAAAAATCAAAGCAGCTTCACGGATACTCCGACTGAAGCTGTTTTAATGTTCCGCTTACAACAGGGTAGGCAAAGGGAACCTAGTGTTAAGACACTCCTCTTCCTACTTTCTCCCGAATTCTGGTACCATTGCGTATTGAGTGGCGAAACTCAACGCCACACTTTGCCTCACCAGAGCTAAAATGAAAATATACATTTAAATTTAAATAACTATTTCATTTCCTCGAGAGGGGGCGAACTTTTTTTTTACGACTTTTTCCTAATTCCTTGATAACTGATTATGATTTAGTAGAATATTATTACAGTAGTGGTTTTGATACGGACAGTTACAAGTGGTTATTATTTAAATTCAACTCAAGCCTAGGCTTGCAGCCGTAAACAGGGCGTTTAATTATTTTAATTTTACATTTTCTTTAAAAGTATACGTCTTTATTACATGCTATACAAGTCGAAGCTTATCTTCGTACAATTTTCTTGATGATGGAATAACACTGTCATTTTTAAATGACAGTTCCATCATCAAGAAAATTTTCAATATCCATATCATTAAGAGTTTAAATTTTCAATTATTCATTCTCGCAAAATACTTTATTATGACTTATTTATTAACAATAAATAAATACGGGGTCGTGGTTTTTTTTTAACTAATAAAATATTTTTGTCATACAATGCACTGACATACATATATTTAACTATGCCTGCAGCGCAAGCGTTTTCAATTAATTCGATTGTGTTCGTTATTATTGTTATATTGTTATTTAATCCTAACTAAGACTTACACTGTAATGTCATATAGCCCATAGCACTTCTTAGCTGTAGTGATGTAGATCCAGAGATCTTAGTGTTTAGACAAACAAAGAAACAAACAAACTTTCACTTTATTATTTTGGTACAGCTTTGAAATTTATGCGGATAAAAATTCGCGTAGCTGCTTATATTATTTATATCATTTATAGCATTATATACAAGTACAAATCCATAGGCCAGTTGTGGCGCAGGTGCGCAAGTGTGCGACTGTAGACGCGACTGGTAGTGAGTTCGATTATGACTAGAGAAAATTAAATATTTATTAAAATTGATATTTTCATTTATTCGTTCTGGTGTCGAGGCAAAGCGCGGCGTTGAGTTTCGACACTCAACACGCAATTAATACAGAATTCGACGGAAACTGGGGAACGGAGTGTCTTCAAACTAGGTTTCCTCTGCCTACCTAGCTGTATGTGTGAAAATAAATAATAAAACACAATTAGATTAAACTTGGGATAATCTAAGGTTACAAAACAATTCCCAAAGCTTATAAAATATGGGTAATTTACTACGGAAACATTGATCAAAAATACACATTCGTCTGGTGCTAGCAACACCTGTTGACTGCAACTTAGTTTTGATTGCTTCTGAACTTTTACACAATTTATTAAGCGTATTTGCATAATTTGACAGCGGATGGTGAATATTGGATGTAATTAGGGAAGGAATTTCTAAAACCTTTTGAGGCTTTCCTTCATTTTTATACTTCCATAATGACGATGAAGGTCACGTCCTTAATTAACTTTGTGGTGTCTCAGTCTTTTGTTATGATAGAAAGGTACCTAAGCGTTACATAAAATCAGAAAGCGTATTTTTTCACAAACAATATTTTACTGTTGGAACAGTGTTATTCAGAGCAAAGTTGGGTGAAAAAATTTTACTTGTTAGTCGAGATAGAACAGAAAACACAGAGCGGCTGCTAATAATTTCCAAAGTGTTCTTTTATAGAAATAGTGGTGATAACGTGAACTAAGAATAAAATAAACAAGACGATATCTTTAAAAGATATATATCCATACTTATATTATAAATTCAAAAGTAGCTCTGTCTATCTGTCTGTGACGCAATTACGGCCAAACTGCTGATCCGGTTGTGATAAAATTTCATATAAAGATATTTGAGAATCTTGGGATGAACATAGGCTACTTTTTTTTCTTATATTTGTAATATTCTCGATATACACAAACATATTAAAATATTCTTCTCGTTCTTGGGGTGCTATTATTTTTAAAATTAAGAATTTCCTTGTTTGTCCATTTTGTTTGTCCATTTCAATTACTCAAATATAAATTAAATCAGCTTCACGCTGTATCTTGCACACAGCAGGGTAGGCAGAGGGAACCTAGTGTTAAGACACACCGTTCCCCACTTTCTGCCGAAATCTGGAGGCATTGCATGTTGAGTGGCAGAACTCACCGCCGCGCTTTGCCTCGACACCAGAGCGAAAAAATGGAAATATACATTTAAGTAAATATCATTTCCCCGAGTGGGGATCGAACCCACAACCAGTCGGTTTTACAGTGACTGTGCCTGACTGTATAGCATGTAATTTAGACGTATACTTTTTTTTGTTATTTTATAAGCATTCCAAGAACTTTCATACAATAGTATATTTTAAGGAAAAAGGAACCCTTATAATATCACTTTGTTATCCGTCTGTCTGTCTGTCTGTTAAAAGCCTTTATCTCAGGAATGTTTGGATCTCGATATCTATTGAATTGTAATTCAAATCATATACATGTGTGGTTAAATCCCAAAAAATAAGTCCCTTAAAAATGGGTCAAAATTTAGTAATAAAGCCGTTAGTTTAAATATGGTATCAGATGAAAGGGCTCAGTATTGGAAGCCGAATTTCAGAAAAAACTCAAGACCTCTGATTTTTGTACGGAACCCTCGGAGCTTCTCTGGTTTTTTAAACAACCTTAATTATAAATTTTTTATAATTTTGAAATGTATCTTCTCAACAGCTGAACCGAATTTTATGTGATTGTAACTGAAAGATTATTATTTATCCAGGAATTGCCGCGGCATTGTACCTACTGCCTACATAGATAGGTATGAAATAACTAATCAGAATAACTAAACATTTTTCTATTAAGTAAGTTGACTTTTGCAAGTAAAATCAAGTAAACTCAGAAAAGATTACGATTTGTTAAGTGTATTACAGTATTGATGATCATGCTAAAATAACCAATTTTCCCTAAATACACTTAAATAAAACTAATAAATATTCGTATAGCTCAAGCGGGTGAAGGTTCGGTTAGTACCCAATATATCTGATCAATAAAATAAAATATTTTAAGAGTATCAAAAATATTAAGTAATAAATAAATTGATGGTCCCTAGGTAAAGAACCTAAAGTGAAAAATCGCAAGTGTTTTTATCGCACTTTTGTACTACTAAATATCCAAAAAATAGTTAATTATCCGTTTTTAAACGTGTATGTAATCTAAAACTACTCCTGTCAGTAGTTCAAAACAGCAATTAAAAAAAATTTGCAATTTTCATTTTTGATACTTTTTACCTAGAAACCGTCGTTATATATCGTCTATATATATCGCTGATATATATAATATATGTACATATATGTGGTACTTACTTATTTTGTATACAATTTTTGTCTATAGTAGTATCTATAGATAACTCTAGCGAAGTATCCAAACTGTATAGCGTGGAGCTATAAAATCAGACATGGAAAACAAAATTTTAAAATGAAATGAATATAAATAAATAAATACTGTAGACAAAAAATGCATACAAAATAATGAAATATCACATATATGTATATATATTTCCATTTTAAATAAAAGACTATTTTTAAAAATGCTCCAAGGATACTCGTTATAATTAAGGTTTGGGCGTTTTGTTATGTCGCTTTGTTTCTTCAAAGAGATTCGGCGATACGGGTTTTAAAAGCGGTGAACCGTTTTTCAATAAATTCGATTGAGAATCGAATTGAGATTTACTTTACTGGTGACCTTAGAGACCGATTTCTAAATGAACCAATTTTATTAAAAGCCTTCTTTTGTTTAGAAATATTGTTTATAATGCATATGGACATATTATTTTGATGCATTATTTTTTTCAGCTTTATGCTGTATCCGACATGTTGCAGGGTAGGTAAAGGGTACTTGGAAACTTAGTGCTCAAACACTCCGTTCCCATTAAGACACTTCCCCCCTTTATCGTCGAATTCGGGAGGCTTCCAAAAGAACGCGCGGAACGCCCGCGAAACTAGATTTAAGAAATGAACTTAACTTAGCTTCGTCTGTATCCATAGTGGAGTAGTCACGAAGTGCCAAACGCTACGATCTCTGCATACCTCTTTGAAATCTTTTTCGGCGAAATGAAAATATTCAATATTTCATTTCCTCGAGTGGGAATCAAACCCACAACCAGTCACGTTTGCAGTCACAGATTTTGGAGAAGATAAATTGAACGTCATTCTATACGCTTTTCATAATACTTAAGAAATATTGAGAACATTGCACTTTATTTATGCATTCTATAATGCCGTTATCATTTGCCTATAACATGTCTCATTTAACCCCTAAGCAATGACATGAAAACTAAATCTACATATATGTGTAGTGGGGAACGTTATCTTACCATTAGGTTCCCTATATTTTTTTTTTAATCCTTCTTCTTGTTAACAAAAGTTTAATTAAAAGTCAATTTTATTGAAAAAAGAAACAAATGAAAGAAGTCACAACGTCTTTATGTAGCAGATGCAATTCTTCTTAATCTCAATGCAAATGTACAGAACAAAGCTTGCTTGTGATGCTTGATGCGGATATTTACAATTCAGATGAGATATCGACTTTGAGATAAAATTAATATAACCAAATTTATTTCTAGCATTGCTACATAGATTTTTTTAGCTTCACAGGATAGGTAGAAGGTACATAATGTTAAGACAGCTTTATCTCAACTTTTCGCCAAATATACGAGGCAATATGCGTTAGCGACGGAACTCAACGTCACGCTTTTCTTTGTTTCTAGAACGGGGACATGAAAATGTTAGATAATCCATTCCCTCGAGAGGGAATCAAACCCACAATCATCGTGCTTTAGCTTCAGTCAGCAGCAAGTGTTCAATTATAAAAATAACGGGAGTTAAAATATTTAAATAACACTGTGCTTTGCCAATTTCATTTGTTTTATGCGAAAATATAGATGGTAATTCAATATTGAAATATTTTAGATTATGACATAATTATATCTAAGTTTATTTTATAAAGTAATTAATTGCATCAGCTACTTCTTGTTTAAAATTGTCTATTGACGAAATAAACAAGTGAAAGTAATATCCTCAAGTTACGATCGAGTTTGAAACTTCGAGATTTATGGGAGAATTAAATTATTTAAACCCATTTCTTGTAACCGAATAAATCATATAAATCTTAATTTAAATTGTATTTATTGACGTTCATACTTTTACAAGTTTGCTAAATCCGACCGGGAACTGATTTAAATACCTACTGTATTTAGACCGTTTGGAACCTTATGATGGAATATACATGGCATGGCAGAAATAGAAGCAAGAGGTATGACAGCAAAATCAGTCTAGTATAGAATAATTTGTATAAAGATCTCATCTTGTCTAAAACTATCAACACTTCATTTCTAGAAAGTACTTCGAAGGCGACAATAGCGAATTTGTTAAGGAAGAGAGTGCATCTCAATAGAAGACGAGTTATGGCGCATTTCTAAGGACCTGAACTTGGGTCGCAAGTCGCTCTACTCTGAGCTCTTTATTTGGAAATACAACGGGCCCGGCACCCGCTCGGTGAATGCATTGAATGCTAAGTAGTTCAAGTTCAGTGAAAATTTTTAACGTTGAATAATTTTCTGATAAATATATGCACAGTCTCTTTATTTGTACAGATATTTTGTCTGTATACAAAATAAAACAAACGTTCTAAGATTCTTAAATACATTGAAACCATGTCTATCAATAAAATGCAAAAGTTTAATTTTTCCTAGAAAATTGGTTTTCAAAGGTGCATGAAAATAAGAGCATGTGCGGTAGTCGATAACAGAATCTATTAGTATATTTTCAATTTCTAAATATCTTTTGATATGCAGGAAACTAGAGCAGCTGTCGGTTTCCAACTTTTTTATTCAATAGCAATTCCAAAGCCATTTACGTAAATGTTCTTGCACAAAGCTTATTTATTATCGCGTCGTATTTGCAATTCAAATTCTTTCTAGCACAGAACGAGATAAACCTGACAGCGGTCTTTTCTATATAAATTCAGATATTTAAATGTACCTTACATTGTTGCAATAGTGATGAGTTTTCTAGTAAATAGGTACTATGGGATTATACGGACTAAGAGTTAAGTCGCATGCTGTCGCTGCTGGGATATCAAATAATTGGATTCGAAGGCATTGATCCGTTAGAATAATTAGATCCCAATGGATGCATGCTGAACAAACTCTGAACTTTTAAGTGAGATTCGTTTTCCTTGGAGCTGTTAGCTGTGCAGTACTTTTTATGTAACTTTAACATAAGTGTGTAGCATTAGTGAGCATAATCTACGTTGACTGGAACAAATGTAAAGATTATGGGTTCGATCCCTATTACATGTCGTTGTACCTACATGTCAATTATTCTTTCTCTTTTCCCAAACATATAAATTTGCGGGGAAATTCTGAGGCTACTGTACAAAATGTTTAATTATCTTACATAAATAAGAAATCAGCTTCATGCTGTATCCCGCACACAGCAGGGTAGGCATTCCCTATGCCTACCTAGCGTTAAGACACTCCGTTTCCCACTTTCTGCCGAATTCGGGAGTGCGTATATAGTGAATTGCGTGTTGGGTGGTAGAACGAAAGGCGGCGCTTTGTCTCGACACCAGAGCGAAGAAATGGAAGTACAAATTTAAATAAATATTTCATCTCCTCGAATGGGGATCGAAGCCACAACCAGTCAGGGTTTTACAGTCACACTTTGTGCCCCTGCGCCACAACTGGCCTCAATCATCTTACATTATCATTATCTTACATCTTTTTACTATATTATATCTTAAGTAATAATCCTGCGATCGGCTCGATTGTATTTTTATTATTACTTTCGTTTGAAGACAAACGCTTAATATTGTTCTTTATGATACTGACAGCGGACAATGTGTGGATGACATATCATTTGAAGTCAGAGATAAAACACCAATATCTTTCGTGTAGAGCGGCATCAGATAATACATACAACGTAATCTATATAAAAAAAAATGAGTTTATAGAAGTTACCTTTGTGTGTATTATAGAAATAGATTTGAAATAGGGGCAATATAGTTACTTGACACTCAGCTCTCTACTTTCCAGTCGTTTAGAAATTTTAGACATTAAGAAATATACATTAGAAATTTTGGAACCATGATCCGTGATTGAAAAATTCGTTTCTTTTCCACCTTTTTTAAATTATGCATAAAATGCGTTATTTTTATATAGTATAGTATGCATAATTTAAATAAATATCATTTATATAATATATTCATGATGTTCACTCGAATATGCTGAAATACATGACGCATGTATAATTTTTAATGGATTTGGTAAATATGGCTGATAAAATTCGCACATTCAGGTAGGCAACATTAAACAATGTCAACGAATTTTAATATAGAATAATTTAAATTATTAAATATATTATTATAGATTGCACTTTACTTTATATTTTTTTAGAGGTCCGTTCAGAAGACATAAGGGGAACCTTTACATAATCACTTTTTGTCCGTCTTTTGTCAAGACTATTTACCTCGAGATCGTGTGGAGATATCCAACTGAAATTAATATCGAATATTCAGGTCTGTGGTCCTTTGGAGCATTATTGGTTTCCTATGAATATGAATGTATTACTATGATATACATATATTAGAAAAAAAATATGTATTTCTCTGTCAAGATTCTCTCTTTTTTAGACATATGCTTCGACTTTCATGTACTGGTTGTTTTTTTAATTTTGGTAGACAAATATGCAATATGCTTAAAGTAAAATAATAGTGAACAACTTAAAATGGAATTCTACTTTCACGCAAAAACTACTGAACGGATGTAGATGAAACTTTACAGTAATATACCATATGTATCAGAATTATTTGGATATTATATAATAATAAGTTATCAATAATATAAAAATAAAAGCTGGAGTGTAGTTAGCTAGTTATCCTTAACCAAAGTATTAAATTAAATTGAACTTGAACAAATAAGATGATGCTTATTTTAACTTTGTCGGGGTTTGGTAATAAAATCAGGCCACTAGGTTTCGGACGCTCTGTAAACTCCGCTAATTGCTCTTGTTAAGTGTGACGCCTAAAGTTTGTTCCATCTTAAATCCCGAAATGTGTCCGTAAATCGTTCTACGTGTTTACGTGTCGTTAACTATTTTGTAAAGATGTTCTGACGAGATAATTTCTTGTTGAAATTTAAATTCTGAAGTGATGAAATGATTAGTAATCTTTTTGTTACAGAAACTGAACTGAGTTTTTATTTATTTAATCAATAATACTTTGTTCTTTTTAAAATCTTTTTATTTTCCTACGTTATTTGATCTAACTTCCATACTGAACTTTTTTTACTTTCTTTATAGTAATTATCTATAATTATCATAAGAGTGTTCAGACTTTTTTCCTACATATTTGCATAATAATCTACCTTGGTACTATACTATCGATATTTATTTCCTAAGTATGGAATAACACTTTAAAAATGTTAAAAATACTCAATATCGGGTTTTTAAATCGCCTCGAAATGGGTTATGTTTTTGACGAGTGGTAAGCCAGTCATAAAAAGTCGATAAATTAATTAAACAATAATATATCAATAACGGTTTAAGTTAAATTAATGAAAGTTTACATATATCACAAGCTAGACTATTATGTTTTTGTGTGTTATGTTATATTTTTTGCACGTGGTTAGTCCACAATTTGACGAGTTATGAAAGTCTCATAAGTAGCCTCAAATGGTTCGTCTAAATGACACTACGCGTTTCTAGCTTTTTAACTTGGCTGGTTAACGCTGGCGCGTGTTTCGATATGTGACGTTTTAAAAAATTAAAAATTAAATTAGCTTCACGCTGTATCCCGCACACAGCAGGGTAGGCAGAGGGAACCTAGTGTTAAGACACTCCGTTCCCCACTTTCTGCCGAATTCTGGAGGCATTGCGTGCTGAGGGGCAGAACTCAACGCCGCGCTTAACCTCGACACCAGAGCGAAGAAATGGAAATATAAATTTAAGTAAATATTTCATCTCCTCGAGTGGGATTCGAACCCACAACCAGTCGGTTTTGCAGTCACACCTCGTGCTGCTGCGCCACGACCGGCCTCATGTGACGTTTTAAGATTTAAATTAACAATTAATTTAAATTAACTTTTATAAAATTCATCGAATTAATTGTACGTGTTTTAAATATGAGTAACTGTTCTAGTACTACTGAAATATAAAACGAATACAGCTGAATATTAGGTACAAAATACAAATTTATATATCTACATATCCACTCTACCTCAAAGCATCTAAAGTTGTAAAGAATCATATTATGTGATATAAAGACAGGCGGAGAAGCATTACCCCGCCGCCGCAAAATAAATGACTGCCAATAATTACGGCCATTTTTCCATCAGATTTGAGCGAGATATTCTTTTTCTCTTTTGTGTGCTTGTACATGTTATTTATTAACTCTTCTTAGCCCTGCTATTATTTATAATAACTTGTGTAACATTTGTTTCAGTTTATTAATAGCTTCGACTATTATACTATGGTCATCGTAGCGCAGTGGAACAGGGTTTGAATGTAAACATGATTGATGTGGAGTCAATTCTCTGGGTTGGTATTAATTTCACTTCTCTATTCATCGGTAATAAACGCAATGTCACGAAATGCAATGTTAGGTCATTTGAAAGTAAATCTTAATAAAATGTTACTATTTATGCATTTCAACTTATTATAACAAAAACTATTATAATTTGAGGCCGGTCATGGCGCAGTGGCACGAGGTGTGACTGCAAAATCGACTGGTTGTGGGTTCGATCCCACTCGAGGAGATGAAATATTTACTTAAATTTATATTTCCATTTCTTCGCTCTGGTGTCGAGGTTAAGCGCGGCGTTGAGTTCTGCCACTCAACACGCAATGCCTCTAGAATTCGGCAGAAAGTGGGGAATGTCTAAACACTAGGTTCCCTCTGCCTACCCTGCTGTGTGCGGGATACAGCGTGAAGCTAATTTAATTTTAATTTATTTATTATAATTACTGTATTATATGAATTGTTTGTTTAATATTAAAGTTCTTCACTTCAATTTTTTTTCAGGCTTTATTAATTGATGTGTTTTTAAAAAAAAAACACAATAAAAGAAAATACGCACCAACATTAAATGAAAAGAGATTATGCTTCGTGTACTTAAGGGTACTAATTTCTGCCGACTTGGTATTAATCAGAGGTTGGCTAAAAGCTTGTTTTACTTATTAAGAAAAAAAGACTAAGTAATGACAGAAGTCAAAAGTCAAATAAGAAAAAAAACATTCTGTACCAACCACCCTTCTTTTAGAACAGCAAATATTACGCCGTCGTTGCGCAGTGGCACAAGCCTGTGACTGTAAACGCGACAGTTGTGGGGTTTGATTCCCACTCGTGGGAATTATTTTTTATTTATTTAATATTTTCATTTCTTCGCTCTGGTCTGCTCAAGGCAGAGCGCGGCATTGATTTTCCAATTGAAATTTAAAAGGGTTCCCAAAAAGCTTGACAGCAAAATATCGGAAAATGGAAATATTGGAGTATGCTGGCAGAACCTTAGAAATTGTACGAAGGAAGTAGCGACAGGGATATGTGGTAAAGGGAAAATCCTTGGGTTGTAAAGTTTATGCTAAAATATTAGCGAGAAGAATGAAAGACAGATCCGAAAGGCTCGTCCCAAGGTAGCTTTAGACCTGGAAAGGTGTATGGATAAGATCTTTCCCTCCGCATTATCACGGAAAAATATTTAGCAGTTAACAAAAAAATGTTATGTGCTATTATGGAGGCGTTTGACAGAACTGTAAAGTGAAGTTGTTGTAAGTAACCTAATAACTCACAAGGATGCGCTATGTCAGCTTGGTTGTTCAATTTGTATTTGAATAGCTGAAACAAAGCGAAATGAGAGTGAAAGTAGGTGACTTGATTGTGACTTGTCTGCTGTACGCAGATGATGCAGTGCTCATTGCATCTTCAGAATGAGAGTTGCTGGCATTGGTCCCACTCTGAAAGAAGGGTTTGAAAATAATGGGGATATAAGGTAAGGCTGATTTAATTTTGATTTAATTTATTACTTATATTATCTAATCTCGAAATAGAACGCCAGGTCGACAACGATTCACGATAAACAACCATCTTAATTATTTCTTTTTATGTATTCATCATTACAACGGCCTTTTTTACGCCCACAGCTGAACCTGGGCATTCTCAAGGATCCTTTTTTAAAGTATTATGAACCGTAAAATATAATTTATATTTTTATTAATATTAAAAAGATATTGAGGCCAGTCGTGGCGCAGCGGCACGAGGTGCGACTGTAAAACCGACTGGTTGTGGGTTCGATCCCCACTGAGATGAAATATTTACTTAAATTTATATTTCCATTTCTTCGCTCTGGTGTCGAGGCGGCAAGCGCGGCGCTGAGTTCTGCCACTCAACACGCAATGCCTCCAGAATTCGCCTCTAGTTAGCTAAAGTAGAGGTCTCATAGAGGCTAGTCATGGCGCAGGGGGATAAGCCTGTGTCTGTAAACGCGGCAGACTGTTCCTATCCTCCCGTTCCTGTCCAAAATATTACAACGTATAGTTCATGAACAACTCTCATCCTTCCTTACCAAAAATCACATCCTATCTCCCTTCCAGTCTGGTTTACGCCCTGGTCATAGCACTGTCACTGTTCTAAATAAGGTCAATGATGATATAAGATATGGAATCGATAATCAACAAGTCACAATTCTCGCTCTCCTAGACTTTTCTAACGCTTTCAATGCTGTTGATTTCGATATCCTTTTAGCTGTTTTAAAATCTATTAATATCTCAGCAGAAGTTATTGTATGGTTTTATACCTATTTACATGACCGAGAGCAGTACATCTACTTAAATGAAAAAATGTCATCCGTGTGCCGCCTTAATGCTGGTGTTCCCCAGGGTGGCGTACTTCTCCTTTACTTTTCTCCATCTTCATCAATTCCGTTACTAAACTTTTATCCTTACCTTTCCACCTATACGCTGATAACTTACAGATTTATACGACCACGGACGTACAAGACATTGCTATGGCTATTAGTCTAATTAATTCTAATCTGCTAACAACTAGTACCTGGAGCAAGTCTTTCGGTTTATCTATAAATCCTAAAAAGTCTCAAGTGTGTATCCTCGGCAATCCAAGAAAACTATCCAAGATAAATTTTCCTTGCCTTCCTCCTACAGTCTTCGACACCTGTAACTTGGAATATGGCACTGTTAAAAATCTAGGTATCATGGTGGACAGCAGCCTCTCTTGGACTCCTCAAGTTTCTGAGTTGAGCCGCAAGTTGTACTGCGATATAGGTAGGTTAAAAAGATGGAAAAATATCCTGCCCATAAAAACCAAAATAAATCTAGCCCATGCACTTTTGTTACCTATCCTAGATTATGCAGACACATGTTACCTGGATTTATCGCAGCAACTACTCAACAAGTTGGAACGCCTCCAAAACCTGGTTATTAGGTTCATTTTCGGACTCAAGAATTTTGATCATATCAGTGAGCATCGCTCTAGACTTGGCTGGCTTCCTATTAAAGACCGTCGAAATCTACACACTCTTTCTCTCCTCTACTCTATCCTCTTTCACCATGAAACTCTACTTTAAGGAGCCTTTTTCCTTTCTCGGTTCCAACTCCCGTCTTCCACTAAGTCTCCGCTCCCAAAATGATAATGTGCTAGAGATACCTTTGTGCCGTACTCGTTGTTACAGTGAATCGTTCACTGTCCAAGCGACGAAACAATGGAATGCCACGTGCTATAAGGCAGTCTAAGTCCCTAAAAGCATTTAAATATACAGTAAAAAACTATTATCTTCAATTGTAATGTATCGATGTTATATACTTGCAAATATTTATTATATATGTATATTTTTTATTATATTTATGTATGGACTTATAAATACATATGTATTTTTTTATTATTATTATTATTTTTCATATGTTTATATTCTATATTTAGTATATATATTCATATATGTATATATATGTGTATAATTATATATATTTCTGTTTTCGTGTATCGTCGTAATAATTTTTCCACCGCACTACGCCCTCTCCTCTCGATCTATTCCTACAATTCGGTTGCCTGGAAGAGATCACTTTTAGTGATAAGGCCGCCTTTTCACATTTTATTCTATAAGCTCTTGTATTGTATTGTTATTTTGGTGTGAAATAAAGAGTTTTATTATTATTATTATTTATTTAATAATTTCATTTCTTCTCTCTCTCTGTTTGCTTGCTTGCTTGGTTGCTTGCTTGCTTGCTTTGTTTGTTTGTTTGTTTACTTATTTATTTATTAATTTATTGGTTTATCACTTAAGTACAGTACATCTTTGTAACATTGGCACATTCGTAATAATAACAAAGTAAAACAGAACTATACATATCTTTGTTACGATAAACACTGCATGCAAATATTTTTTGTGTGAGAAGAAGATTAACAATAATCACAGTGAAATTTGTCCTTACAACTAAAAGTGCATAAAAGTGAATTCCAAATTGTGAACAATGGGAGAAAAATTAAAAATATTTTTATTTTTATACTTTAAGCGAGTTTACTCTTAATTTTACGAAGTGAATCCCAAAAGATATCAATTTTTGCTGAATATTCATTTTCTAGGCGACATAAACGAGAGACCGGCGAATTAGAGCCTAATACGGTTCTGCACATTGGGGGTTGGAAAAGTTTTACAGGATTTCTAGGGTTTTTTTTCTTCATGTTCGTAATAACTGTACTGATTCCATATGCTATATAAATTAAATTAATTAATTTGGGTTTATATGTATGTAATTTAGAGGCCGGTCGTGGCGCAGCGGCAGGAGGTGTGACTGCAAATCGACTGGTTGTGGGTTCGATCCCCACTCGAGGAGATGAAATATTTACTTAAATTTATATTTCCATTTCTTCGCTCTGGTATCGAGGTTAAGCGCGGCGTTGAGTTCTGCCACTCAACACGCAATGCCTCCAGAATTCGGCAGAAAGTGGGGAACGGAGTGTCTTAACACTAGGTTCCCTCTGCCTACCCTGCTG
>JAATLQ010035918.1:0-33383 GCA_013421005.1 Heliconius erato x Heliconius himera | reverse complement strand
TTTTTTTTAGGAAATTAAGTTTAAAATATCGATGCGAACAACCTGAAACAAACATTCTTACGCATTACAATTTCTTACAATAAAAAAAAATATGTTCCAAATGTAATTCACGAAAAAATAATTCATTACATTAAAGGTCCACTATTACACTATTTAAAAAAAAATAAAAAGTCCGTCAGGGACGACTTTAGTAAAAATGAATTTTGATCTGCCGTTGTTCTACCATTATCCATAGTGCTCCGTTACGCTACGAACCTAATGTTCAGACATTGCGTGTTGAGTGGCAGAGGTCAACGCCGCGCTTGTCCTCGACACCAGAGCGAAGAAATGGAAATATAAATTTAAGTAAATATTTCATCTCCTCGAGTGGGAATCGAACCCACAACCAGTCGGTTTTACAGTCACACTTTGTGCCCCTGCGCCACGACTGGCCTCTATATATTTTTTTATTGCGGCTTTATTGCAATTACGAAAGTATAACATTTTAATGAACAAGCTTATTTATTTTTAGCATATTTGTACAAGCTTATTGGTTTGTGCAGTACGAGTTTAAAAAATAAGTCCATCTAATTTCCATTACATTTTATAATTCGTGACCAACTTTGAGAATTTCGCCTTTGTGCTTGAATGTAATTGTAATTTCTACAGTAAAAAATACAAACTTTTTTATATTTAGGCTTAAGTAGAATTTTTTTAGCGTAAAACACACAAGTTCTGGCATTGCGCACAACGGTTTTAGTTCCGCATTTTGAAAAGCCTCAGCTTTACATAAAATCCTACCAATAAGAGTCTAGTAGCTCAACGCTATCTTTAACAAGTTTAAAATATTCACGGAAACAGAACCAATGAGGGTAATTTCAAAAGGAGAAATTCGTAGCATTTAAAACATACAGGTAGATATTTCGCGGACTTTCATTTATTCGTTGTACATTATTCATGAAGCTGGTGTCTCCGTAACGAGTCAGCTCGAGCGAAACCTACCGTCGATAATGAACTAAAGTTTTTATTCCAATACCAATTCCGTGCCCTTCATTTACCAGAGTTTTACGTCTGATGTCCACTGCTACAATGGAAGCCTGTGCTATAGTTGTATCACTTTTGCAGTCCATTAGCGTCTTTCTAGATAAAGAGAAATATACTTACACACACGCAGTCTATGAACGTATAGTGTAACTTATTTACTTAAACCCAAAAATAATAATATTAAACGAAAATATTATTAAAAGGGATCAGTCAAAGTTTTCCGTTTTGAAATAATACAAGTAAATTGTTAAAATTAATACTTAAAAAGCACTCGCAGACAAAGTTCCTTTCGGTGTGCTCGCTCACAAAGGCCAGATTTTGCAAGCCACTAATTAATTAAACAATAGGTACATGAAAGACGCATCCTTACCAAGAAAATGTTGACGTTCACGAATAGAATCTTAAGATGCTTTGGTGCGTTTTAAATTAAAGATATTCATTCAAAGGGATTTCGCGTGTAGTCGTTTATTAATCAGCTTTTATTAATCCTAAATATAAATTGGTAGCTTCCGATCAAACAGTTGACTACAATGTATTAATTCTTATATAGCCCGAGTATATACAAAAGGTTAGATATAATGTACCGTATTAAAATATTCTTTCCGCAGAATTTTCGATATTGTGTGAAATGACGGAACTTAACACCTAACTTTGCCTTGTTACCAGAGCGAGGAAATAAGAAATATTACATAATTCATTACTGTGAGTGGAAATGGAGCCAACAACCATCGCGCTTACAGTGACACTAACTTTATATTTTTTAGGGTTCCATTCCACATGGAGACTTACGGTTCCTTGGAGCACAGAAAGAAATCAAGCTTCTAAGTTAACGCAATCAAAAGATACGAGAATTTATGCATCGTTTTTGCTGCATTTTGTATGAAATTCGCCGTGTAATTTATAGAGTGCGAAATTTGCACGAAGTGAAGACTTACAATACAAATAAAGAAAAAATCCGAAAAGTGAAAACTATAGGTTTATTAGAAAAAGAAATAAATTATTACAAACTTATATTTATAATTCATTTCACACAAAATGAATGCACACGCCCGCAAACTTAAATTTGTCAACTTTTAATAAAAGTACTTCTCGTTAAATCTACAATCCTGAAAGCATGGAGTCCTCGGTCGCACGCTTGCACTTGACCGGCTTATTGTTAATTTAAGCGGCTGTATATATCGAACCTATCTCTGAGTTGTATAATATGTGAGTCGCAGTGTAGGCACTGCGACTTACATATTATATGAGACTTACTTATTTTTGAGAGCCCTAGTTCACAAAAATAACATTATCCATTTGTATAACGGTTACGGCCTATTTTAACTGCGAAAGAGAAATAAGTGTGTAATGCTTAGGCGGAACGGACTCCTTTTAAATAAAATAGGTTTACATTTTCACCAACAAACAATTTTATAAAAATATAAAACTGTAACTGTGTAATTACTTCACTCCACTCCCTAGAACTGAGCGAGGTCAATTTAACTCTTTCTGCTCGCTCGGTCCTTTCCGCCCGACTATTTATTGGTGGAAATAGAAGTATGCAGTTTACTCTTCCGAGTTCAACGTAGTCCTTAATGAGCCCGCTCCGCTCCAGGTGGAAAACGGGCTTTATAAGGAAATAACAAAGTGTCTATGTCTATAATTTGTTGTGTATATGTATATTATTATATACTTACACAAATTATGTAACGTTTGTAAACAATGAAATAGCTAAATTAAGAAATACTGTATAAAGAATTTCTCTACAAAAAATTATCTCATATTCTCATAAATCATTGTATAATAGATAAGAGAAAGAAACATTAAAATTAAACCTTTTTGACAGATTAATATGATGAAAATAAAAAATTCTTAGTGAATGGAATTTACTTTTATCTACCTCGCGTTTTCGCTAAGTTTGGCAGCACTTATCCAGTATTATTATTTTACTTGTCTTCACGCTGTATCCTGCACATTGTAGGGTAGCCAGAGGGAACATGGCAACCTAATGTTAGGACACTCCGTCGCCATCAAGACACATCCGTTCTCCACTTTCCGCCGAATTCTGGAGGCATTGCGTGTTGAGTGGCCGCCGTAATTTATAATGATTATTACTTATGATGATTCAATATTATAACTTTATATTTAACAATATTAGCAATGTAATGTTTCTTTCATTTGACTTCCTGAAATAATTAGTGCTTCGTCTCTCCCGAATTAAAATTAAAAAATATATATTTTTATTATCTTTTTATTATATACATATACTATGTTTGCTATAATTAAGTTACCTAATATAATAACGGTTTGGTAGAAATCCTGGGGTAACTTTATATATTTATTCAGTTCATTAGTAACTGTTACTATCATTAAAAGTTTAGTTTCCATAAAACAAGCTGGTTTGGACTGGCCAGGAATGTAATAATATGAGAACAAAGGTATATAAATACAAGGTAAAATATTATATTTTTTTTAACGTTATATATTTTTATCGTCCGCGGTCCTACTGTCCGATGCGACGTTTGTGTTCGCTACTTAACACGCAATGTCTCGAAAAATAAGGGATGCGTAGAAAACGGAGTCTTAACACCGTGTTCCTTCAATCTGTAGATATGCGATATAAAGGTCAACATTTTTAGCCAGTGTTAAAAAATTTTCAAAGTTTTTTTATGAATTTAGCTATTTATAAAAGTTCAGGTGTAGGTGTTGTGCAATTATAGTATTGCAAAAAATATTTACAACTCAAATATCATATGCGTAAACTTTTAAATAATATTATTTTAAAATATTTTGCTAATATACAGGGCGGAAGCGTTAGCGCTCCTTTTACGGGAACAGCATATAGGGTAAAATATTTTAAGCTCATACCTAAAGAAGTTAATGAAGATACCTCAACAGTTTAGACGTAGGATTTTTTTTTATTTCACCATGTTTATCCATACCTGTATTTCATGTGACGCAGTTACGCATAGATACCAATAACATAAACACATACTACTACATAAGTACTACTTTGCCGCCAATGCTTACGACTCGATTTCGGAATGGGCCGCATATGGTGGTTTCCCTTTGATAGCTGTATGTGCCCCTTGTAGGATAAGTAGGTGTGTGATGCTATTTTATGTCCTGAAACTCCGGTGTATGTTGTAGTGTCCGCCTATGGGCGTCTAACAACTTGTTTTAATGTAGAAAACACTCGAGACGCGGTTGTGGGTGGGTGCCGGGTGCTTATTTAACATATCGGCCTTTTTGCAGTAGTGCGCTTGATCGACTTTTTAGACACAAGCATATAATATTATTATCTCGCATATTGATCTCACAAATCAATCAACATCACTTATCACCATTCTAATACAATCTTAATATAAACAAGTACCTTTAGAAAGATCACATACAATCGTTCGGGAGGATTCAATAAAGACTGTTGCAACCGCGGTTTGATACGTCACGGTGTAGGGGCGGGGCGGTGCCCTTGCTTTCTTCCTTTTATTATAAATAGCATGCAGTTATAGTGGAGAAGAAGATCGCGCTCTTGTCTTTTCTTCGGAAGAGCTTCGAGTTATAACAAAGTAATATTGAGGAGTTTCAGTTATTTAGATAAATCTCATGGCATTATATAATAAATAGAGTATAAATTAGACATTTAGTGAAAAGAATGATTTAACTATTAAAGATAGTTTTGTGTTATATATATTTTAAATTACCAATAAAGATGAATATATTTTAATTATTATGGCTTAATCGGAATTCAAAATAAAATATTATATATGTGACAAGAAAAATGTAAGAGTAAACCATAACACTACACAATGTTATTTTTAGTTTTTATTTATATTTATAGGACAAAAAGGTAGACTTTCGGTCTTTGTATAGAATAAAGTTTAGTCATTTTTTATGTACTTATTTAGGGAACTATTGTATGCTTAAGCTTTATGATATTATACATAATAGTATAAATATTTTTATTATATTAAAAAGAGATTTAGTAGTAAAAGTTTTTTTTAGTTTTTTAGTAGTTTAGTGTTTTCATGAACACTTATTTTAATAACTTTTATAAACGTAATGATCAAAGTTTACAACAATAATTGTCAGTTACAACGGCGTTAGAATTGGTCAAAAAACTCATAATCCGACTTTGAGAATATTGGTTTCAGGAGTACCAAAACTACGTCGCCGTAAAATTTGATTGGCTAATGATAAACGTCAAAATGTAATTGATATTAGTTTCAAGAGTAGGGCCCCTGAATGTATATTTTTATTGACCTACAAATAATATTATATTATCAGTATTGTTTAAAATATTTTAACATCATAAAAAAGCATAAAGCTGATAAATATAAATAATCTTTATAATTAATACAAATACTATAAGACAAAGCTCATAATAAATAATAAATTAATAAATGTTATTACATGAATTGCACAGTATTCAACATAATATTTTATTATTCGCAAAACCTACTTTCATCGTAGAAGCAGACAAGCTGTGAAGATGATAAATATCAAACGCGTTTGTGATTGACATTGCAAATGCAGGGCTGCCAAATTATTATTACTTTAATAAAAAAAAACCAGCTTCACGCTGTATCCCGCATAAGGCAGGGTGGGCAGAGGGAATCTACTGTTAAGACACTCTGTTCCCCATTTTCTGCCGAATTCTGGAGGCATTGCGTGTTGAGTGGCAGAACTCAACGCCGCGCTTTGCCTCGACACCAAAGTGAAAAAATACATATTATTATAACTTTAATATCATTTATTTATTAATATGATTGCTTAAACAACAACGATACGACCTTTATATTTCCTTTTTGGCGGTATTGTGGAAAGTCTTAAGATATAGATATATATATTCAAATTCCACTCGAATAAATGTTTTGGTTTATCACATAAATAGTATCTTCTAATATTTTGTATAGATCTTAGTCTACATTTCCATTCTTAAATGGGCAGACGTTGAGAAATGTAGCGACTAGTACGAATATCTACATGGATTTCATGTATTTGTACAATAATAGTTAGTAGTGGTGTTCATATAGAGAAAGAGATTGTTATTATACATTTTACTATAAACTAGTTCTTCCACACTCATCCAGCTACGTCGAAACTCTTAAACGCTTTTCCCAACTAATTTCCACTACTTAAAGATAATTCTTAGAATTATCGTATTCTCTCATGCCTAACGATTATTATAAGTAATCTTTGGGTAGCGGAAATTTGTAAAAATCTCCCTACAGAGATACTAACAACATAAATAAGTTGTAACAAGCGTATATGAATTTCGACGTAGCTCGATGAGACCGTATGGCTTAGTTGGTCAGAGCGCTTGGACGGTTTCCAAAGAGGCGCGGGTTAAATCTCGCTATGTTAATTTTTTTATACGTTTTCTTTATAAGTAGGTATTATTTATAAACTATGGGTTACATTATCGCCAAATTTTACTTATAAGCCAGCAACAGCCCTGTCGTTGTGAAATTTTTAAAAGCTATCATGGCGACATAGCTTAGCGTAATCACTTCCTTTATTCATGGCACTGTGATACAGCAGGTGCTGTCACAACAGATGTATAAACATGGAACAATTTTACTTGTTTTATATTATTTTTATTATCTTTCCGGTACAAAATATTTTTCAATTTACTATATCACGTTTAATAGTAGAAAAAATGGAAATTTTCATATTTTTTATAACTACGACTGGCTGACCATAATAATTTTAGTTAAAAGCTAAAGTACTTTAAAATAGAATGACCTAAATGAAAATAAGTTAGATATGTTATTTAAACTATTATTATATATTCATTAATAGCGTACGTAGCACGGTTGGTAGGGCAGCAAGCTCGATTTAGTTCAATTTGCGCGCGTCGCGTGGCGATACGATGCGACTTGAAAATTTAATGATACGAGTCCCCTGGCATTCAATGGCTGTGCTGGGAACTCGCACACGAAGGCTTCATCTCATAGAAGCTACTTACACACATGGTTACTCGAGGACGTTTTAAAGGGTACAAACCGCCTTACTAATATTTAATGTGGGCGAAAATCTCAAGTGCCTTTGTAGTGGACTAACATTTACAAATGTAAGGGTTTCTTTATGTAAATACTAGCTGATGTACGATTACGGCTACGCGATTTAAGAAATATATATATATTAATATACAGAGTGTTGTCATCACCACTTTAAATGAACTAATTTAAAAAAACCTAATACAATTAAAAATAAAAGATTTTTTTCCAAAAATGTAAAAGCATTTTTTTCAAACAAAATAATAAATATAATTATCGTAAAATAAAACGCTATTTGTCAAGAATGACGCACACAGACACCAACCTGTCAATGTGACAACATCGCACACGCCTCATTCACGAAATCGAGTCGTAGGTAATGGCGGCGATGTTGAATTGCGTAAAATAGAACGAGAGATATCCCTTTCTCGTTCTACTACACAAAAGACAAAAGCAGGGTGTTTACGTTATTGGTATCTATCTATTCGTAACCGCGTCATGCGAAATACAATATGGATAAACATTTATTTTATAAGTATGAGCACCATTTCTTTTACGACTAAAATAGAATAAAAAGAGATACATCGAGAGGTTTTAGGATAAAATTTAAAAATAGTAATAATAATCAGCTTCCTGTTGTATCCCTCAAATAGCATTGTAGGCAGAGAGAACCTGTTAAGACTCACTTTCCGGAGTTTCTGGAGGCATTACAGGTAATGCCTTAATGGCGGAACTCAACGCCTCATCTGGTTTAGTTAGATAAAACATGGATCATCAAGACAAGAGAAGAACATTACTTATCACTATTTTTATGTAAATAAAAAAGAATAACGTTTTCATTTAACTAATTATAGTCTCTATAATAAATAAAATTTACAACTTATAATTAATAGCTGGATACTATATGAAAACTAGTAGATTTTTATAAAAAAAAACTTATGTATACTCTGATACATCAAAAGAAAAATATATACTTATTAATATTTTATCTCGAACTGAATTTTAAAAAGAAAAGTCTTTATTTGAAATAATAATATTAATTATAGATTCTAGTAACTCCTATGACATTTTACAATTTCATATGGGTGGAACACAGTGGCAGACTAATTAGATTTACTGGACTGCTCTAGTCAGAATTAAGCTATAGACTGCGTATTTCATTTACATACAGCTTACCAGAGAAGATTAATATTGTATATATTATATATTTTCCAATTTGTCATAATTTGTTGAAACTACTACTTTCAAAAGCTCCTCCTCTTTTCATTTGAAAATTATTTTTCCTTTTATCTCATAAACTGTTATTAGAATACAACATTTTGTATAGAAATAGAAATATCCGATATACACCTATGTTAGAGCATGTATAGTTGAAAACCAATGAACAGTTTTGTTAGAAACGTATGCACGCTTTTGTAAGGTACAACGAGCGTGGTCGAGCCTCACTAACAGTATTTCACCAGTGACCAGTGCGAAATAGCATGCCATGTTGTAACATGTTTTACTAGAAAGAGAACTTTTTCTATTTGATTTTATACGAAAAACTGCTGACAATCATTGAAAGGTTTTCGCTCACAAAAATAACGTGGGTGTTAAAGTTTCACTTGTTTCATATCCAAGCCATTTTCGACGTTTTCGAAGTTTTTGATTTATGTAAAATGAAAAGGTAATCATAAATACTCCTTTTTTTCTTTTGAAAAAAAAATGTCAATTAAGAAAATATAGAGTTCGGACTTGTCATCAATCGTGCCAATTATTAATTTTATTATACGGAGCTACTCGGATGTCATTAATATACGAGTACGTATAATTAATTGTAATTAATATATAAATCATATTAGACATTGAATCCGCACTTTACGCATGCAGATGTGGTTAATTGCAAACAGACGGCTTACGTATTCATAGGAGTTCCTCGACCGCGCAGTGATAACTTAATTCTGGAACGGAGGATGGTTTAATCAATTTGCGGCTTTGAATTGTCTTCGCTTTTATAACTTGTTCATTCATTTCGCAATGGCTTTACCTCGCGTTTAGCTGATATTATAGCAGTATTAACCCTACAATAAGCTTATTTATTTTCGTATTGTCATTGATTTAATTATTAGACAATATGGTTCAACTTTATTGTCAGATTAATTTTCTATTAGATCGAGAATTCAAGGTAAATTGGTTATCACCAATATTCAATTTTAATTGAGTAAGCTAAGCTTTACTGCTTAGCTTTACCTGTTTCAATATAATAACTAAAAGTTTGCCAATAACTAGAAGTAGATGGTGTGTGTTTACCTTTTGCAAATGTGTATGTAGTTCGCCTTTGTCTCGACGGCACTCACTTCACTGGCTAATTGCTCCTCTTTCATAGTGCACCGAACAAGAAAATGTTGTTAAGAATTCTCTATATTGTTCCTTAATTGAACTTGTTCTTACTCGGCGGTAGCGCCGCCAATAATTATTGTGATAATTAAAAGAACGCCTAGGTCGTACCTTGTAATTATAACTTTTATAAGATTAGAATGTAAATGTTTGTACTTATATATTGCTTTTTGGATATGTTTAGCCATTTGCTATCAACTAATTGATGCAAGATATTTTTATAATTAGAATTACCTTAAATAGACAATACCTACCTACCTACCTATACCTGGTAGTGATATGAATCATTCATGAAAAGCTTTGAAACTGTGGAGAGATAGAAGCTCGTACACAAACGTGTACAGGATAAAAAAATGACGTAGGATATCATAAAATATCTTTGCGTCGGAGATTCCCAGAGCATGCTTCTTTGTGGTCATGTTTCTGTAAAGAAAAGATAGAGAAGCTACTTCAAGGAGATTTATCGTGTAGTATTCCTTTCGAACGACCTTCTAACCACGAACTTATTGCTTCAGTTACTTCTGATGAAACTTGAATTGGCATTGTAATCCAAGGGGACCCCTGAAACCTAAATTGACATTATCAGAGAAATTGATTACTGTACTGTTTTTATGGTTAGGGCTGCTAGAGATAGTGCTTTTCTATATTTGGAGTTAAATCTCCCGGAGACCAAAGAATGATAAATGATGGATGTCGTGATTAGCTCTCATACCTGTGGTATGAGAGCTAACGGACTAACTATTGCGGTTGCTGAAGACGTAGAGTGAGTCGGAAGGCATACCTTGGCATTAAACATCGGGACTATGCCGGACAGAAGAAGGTTATTATAGCTTTTTAGATAAATTAGTTATAGGTTCTAATTAAAATGAATGAATGATCAAATATTAAAATTCATATAGATATTAGGCCATAATAGCGCAGTGGTACAGCTTATGACTGTAAACGCGTTGGTTGTGGGTTCGATCACCACTCGGAATTTATATTTAATTATTTTCATTTTCAAGCTCTGGAAGAAAAAGCGCGACGCTGAGTTCCGCCACTTAAAAATCGGACGGAATTCGGTGAATGGAGTGCCTTAACACGAGGTTCCTTCTGTCTAGTGTAATGCTGTTCTTACATTATAGGCATAGCCTATAGTGACGACGATAATTTCATTCAATTTGTGAACAATATAAATTATGACATCATTAAAACAATATGCCCATAAAGATAACAGGGGTGATGAAAGGTGCGCCGCATTAATCTCACGGCAACGCGTTTGTTCGTCTGACAGTGTTCATTAAGGCACAAAGCTTGGTCTATCAGTTAGTTTCCGTGGCGCGATGCTTTAACAAATTGGACTTGTAATGTCGGACGGACAATGCGCGCTTCTAAGGCAACTGGCACTAGCCTTCGAACTCCGTTTACATTGATACGATAAATAAGATGATAATATTAATTTTTATTCCTTTTTCTTTGGAATAACGCTTTTTTCGTTTACAACTTTCCATCTGCACAGAACTTTTGTGTCGTGAATGGAATTATATTATTAATAATTTGATTAATTGAGAGATGACAATTGTTACAATATTCTTTTAGACGAATTTAACATAAGAGTTGTCTGATTTCTGAAATAAAATTTAACCAAAATATTGATAACCTTAATAATAAATATATGCATATATATATACACTTATTGTTAAGACACGGTAAACGTCGTATCAATTTAGTGCAAACTAAGGGGAACTCTTTTTACTTACATACATATAAAGGAACGGAACAGAGGAAAGATCCATTGGCGTATTCTTTTAATTCACTTCACTGTACCAATTCTATAACTATACTAAAGTAGTTAAAAAATAAAATAAATCAGCTTCACGCTGTATTCCGCACACAGCAGGATAGGCAGAGGGAGCCTAGTGTTAAGAGACTACGTTCACCACTTTCTGTCGAATTCTGGAGGCGTTTCATGGTGAGTGGCAGAACTCAACGCCGCGCTGTCCTTCGACACCAGAGCGAAGAAATGGAAATATACATTTAAATAAATGAAATATTTATTTATATCCTCCTCGTGTGGGGATCGAACCCACAACCAGTCGGTTTTATAGTCACACTTTGTGCCCTGCGCCACGACTGGCCTCAAGTTAGGTTTTATAAAAAAATATACTAGAATAAAAATATATATTAAACTAACTAAAATTATTTATAAATTCTTTTTTAAATGACAAAATATCTAAATATGTTATTGTACCATATTGTATCGGTAAAATCATATTATATAAATGCAAACTGCTTCGTAGAAGCTAAGTAATAAAATCCAATTATCCTTTTGAAATAAGTTATGTTTTACCAAATGGGCCTATTAATTTGATGGACATTAATCTTTAAGCACATTCCCTTAGGAGGTTAACTTATAAAATTGGCAGATTTTTCACAGAATTTTTATAAATACAGTACATGTAAATGCCTATCAATAAATTGACATCAGATTCAATTCTTGCCTGGGAAATATACTGGGAATATACTGGGAAAATAAAAGATTATTTTTGTGAAAACATTTATTTCTATAAATCTTTGCTTTATAGCAATGAAGCTTCCATGTTGATTAAATTGTGCATTTGAACCTGAAACATAAATATTTATATTTTGCTACAAATTTACTGACAAAATATTTAATTTAAAATATTCATTCAATAAAATAACATTTTTTACCTACCTTATTTAGATAATTTATTATTTGTATAAAAAAATATAATAAATAAAACACAAAAAATATATAATAATATTTAGAAATACTACTTACATAAGTATAAAAAATGACTTCATGCTTAATCTTTCTTAGATACAAGACACTATGCTAGGGTTTCGCTAAAATAGCTATAATCTAAGCATATGAGGAACAGATGGATGGATTTAATATCTGACATGCATTATGAAAATTTCAAGCAATGCGTTACATTGGTAGTTTTCAGTTGTTCTTACTTAACTGTGCTACTACTACAGATGGAATCAGTTTGACTGCACCTTTTATTTAAGCTGTAGCTTTGAATTCTACTGGATGGTTCTTAACTAAAACTGGTTTAAGACTAAAAAAAAATGAATACTAAACAATTTCGGTCCTCCCAGTTTTGTTACATATTGAAGTGAATTATCAGTAACTTTAAAAGGTTAAAATCTATCATACTAAATCAAGAGCAAAAATATGAGTCGAATATGAAAGGCATATTTCTAAGTTTGTCATCATCAAAATGAAGATATTTAAAAAAAAATGTAAAAGTTCATTTATAAAAAAATATTTTAGAATTTTAAATTATAACACAATTTAAATATTTATTTTGCTATAATATAACTATTAACTAAATATAACATTATATTAAGAGAAAAAATTAAAGCAAGGGCTCAGGCAAATATAAGACACCATTTATAATAAAAAAATTGACAGCATGCATTGTAACTATAATTATTATTTGAAAGCTTTACTTAAAGGCTAGTTAAATAATTCTGGTGTATCCAATAACATAAACATGCATATGCATGCATGCGTAGAAAAAGATTCTATAAATACCTATGCCTGGTAAACTCCACTAAACAGAATATCTCTTCCTCTATATAAGTAAAATGAGAAAGGATGGTCTGCTATAAAGGTCGGAGTGGGTATTTCCGAAATTACAGCTGAAAGATAACTAACGCCAAAAGCTGAAATATCAATAATTTTTGAGAATTAAATTTTCGAACTGCATAACCAAAAATATATGGAAAATTTCAAAATATTTAAATATCGACGACTTTTTTCTAATTAAAACCTACTAAATCACATCACTCGTACTACAAGATAAAACTGACTTCTTTACGATTTGTAATTTTTCGCGTTATGACATTTGTTTACACGGGATTATCAAAATTTTAATTTTCATAAATTGTGTAAAATAATTAGATTTTCTCTCTTGATCTTTTATTAAGTTGTATGCATGAGCAGATACATACAATATAATATACATTTTGTTAATACAGTATAATTATTAAAAAACAAAAATCATAAAAAATAAATAAATCTAATATGTTGTTATGTACTACAAAATTGAATTGCTTTATATTCCTTGGAAAACTCCGTTGAAAATTGTGTGTGAAATTGTTTTGATAAAGAAATAAAATGGCCTATTGGCTCTAAACACTGGAATTGGGACGTTTGGTGATGGAGCACTGCCGACGCCATAGAATACTGAAAGAAAATCCATATATTTTTAAAATTATTGATAAAATATTATTGCATATTATAATTCAAATCTATAAGTTATTTATATAAGTAAAACTTAGTTTGCATTTTTTTTACAAAAAAACAACCTAACTACTTTTATGTCATGGCAAATTACTCTAAGTGTTTAGATGTAATTATTATTATCAGAATGTATTACATATAATTAAAAAAACATTTACAAAACAATAATTTCATTAGGAGAAACATTAAAAATATATTAATTGGTACAGATTAGATAAATATATGCTAGTGATTCAGTGACTCTGGTAGTTTGATTACACAACACAGCGTTAATAGATGGAAAATAGAAGTTTTGTAAGTTTTGTAGTTAAGACACTCCGTTCCCCAGTTTCTGCCGAATTCTGGAGGCAGTGCGCGTTGAGTGGCAGAACTGAACGCCGCGCTTGTCCACGATCCAGAGCGAAGAAATGGAAATATAAATTTAAGTAAATATTTCATCTCCTCGAGTGGGGATCGAACTCACAACCAGTCGGTTTTACAGTCAAACTTTGTGCCCCTGCACCACGTCTGGCCTCAATACCATAATAGTAATATATACTTAAAATTCAAATATTAATATATATGCATAACTCCGCGGAAGATTTAAACTTAGAGTTCATTACAAAGTAAAATGTATCTGCAATAAAAACAACTGCAGGGTTTTCATCTGAAACGAAATTATTGCACTACGGTGTATTATTCAATAGTAATATAACATTAACACATGGATATGTTAGACAACCGTCACCTTTTATACTTAGATATACGTTCATGTCAATAAACTAAATTACAAAATATAGTCATTTGAAAATATGATATTATAGGTATATATGTTAACTTTTTATTATTAAGTTAAAGTTATTATTGAATTGAAAATATTTGATGTTCAATTAAATATTAAGTTAGATTACAATTTTATATAAATTAAAACAATAATTGTGTTTGTTCGAAATATATTTATTACTATTTATTATTTCGTCGTAAAGGCTAATAATGAATTATGTAATAGATGAGTATTTTACTATAACGTTTTAAATTTCCACTTCACTCTCCATGCATAATTCCGTTGAACAAAGATTGTGACTTAGTTTTGATTACAAAATAAAATGGTTTATCTGCTATAAACACTAGAGCAGGATTCTCCTCTATTACTAGACTGTCAGTCACAATTGCAAAAGCTGAAATAAAATTTATATGTAGCTATTATTTCAGAAAACGTTAGTTGCAATAAACCATCATTGGTATTGTAATATTATATAGAATATTCAAAAACAACACGTATTTATTCGAAATGTATATTTAAAATTTTCATCACAAATGCTAATATAATGGTTAAAGTATCACGTTAGTTTCCGTGCATAACTCCGTTAAACAATGATTCGGACTTAGCTTTGATTACAAAGTAAAATGGCCTATCTGCGTAAAACACTGGAGCAGGATTTTCCTCGATCACGAGACTCGTTGCCACAATTCCGAATGCTGAAATGGAATTAGTAAATTCCGTTTTTATTACACAACAATTTAGATACAACACCTAGTAGAGACATGTGAATTTTTTAAAATGCTAAGGTGATATGTTAGATAGCCCCCGTTTTCATACTTCATTGCTCTATACAAGTTATTAGTAAATTTTGTATTAAATATATATTTTATGAAACCCACTGGTTAATCTGGATATTTGTGATATTTTTGATTTTTCATTGTACCGGTCGATTATAAAATTTTCATGTTTGATACATGATTTTTAAATACATACAAACACCAAGAAAAATTCAATACATAATAATAATAAATGAGAAAAGTAATTTAATTTAATGACAATACATATAACCGTTTAACCGATGGAGACCACTAATAGATAGCATTAATTTGTGTGATATTAAATCAGTCAAAAAATAATAAGTATTCTTTTATCTAAATAGATGTCCTATTATATTTGAAATGTATTGTTTTTAATAATACTTTTTGAATTTTTTTACATTTCACTTTATTGTCACTTAGGTGACTGCTAGGTTGCTCTGGTTAGTATATTTTATGATGTATTTTTATATCTCGCTAAGTAGTACGTGAGTATATAATACTGTATTAAAAGTTGGTGCTGGATATGATATGCTTATAATGTGTACTTGTTAAAAATAATATAAAAGTAATAAACCGTTTTGATAGACTCTCTTATTTTACAGCGCTGCCGAACTAATAAGACTATAATAATAATAATTTTAAATGATATAAAATACGTGTTTGCCGCTTAAAATTGAGTAAATGAAACTTTTTTCTAATGTTGAATACTGAAATGAAATTATATATTTATTACTATTTGTTGTTTGAAATTTAATAATAATAGATACAAAAATATTCCTTAGTAAGTACCTAAGAATAGTATACTCCATTGAATAAGATATTATATTTCCTTATTATGAAAAATAGAAAAGGATGATTCGCAACAAATACAACGTTGTCCAATTTGCCGATAAGCAATGTAAATTCGAATTCTGCAATGATAAAATAACGTATACATAAAGCCAAAGGAAAGGGTATGGTTACGTATGGAAACTATAGTAATAGATTATGAAAACAAATATACATTTTGTTGTCTGCTGATCACCCAGAAATGGTATTTATAGTAAATATGCATATAAATATATACATATATGTACGCAAGTGACAATCGCTGATTATTAATGATTATGGTAATTGAATTATGTCAAACAATTGATATGATGGGAAATTTACTGAAATTGAAAAATAAACTTTTCCCTAACTTATAATCGTCGTATTTAAATAATTTGATTGTGTATTAATTAAGTAATTTATACTTTTGATTAAAAATATGTATTTTAGAATTTTGATATATTTTTAGGAAAGAATAAAAATAGTTACAGGGCGCAGATTACATTTCCCGCCACGTTTAAATTTGAAATATTTGAAGTATATTTAATATTTTATATAAACAAAACTCATTAATGACAATCTGATATTTCAGACACTAAATTGTAACACAAACACCATATGCAAATGCACTTACCGTTCGCTGCAGCAGCTTCTGTTCCCTCCTCATTGACCTCGATAAAAGCCTTCTGTACAGCTGAATCTATGTATAAATCATTTTCACCCTCCAAGAGATTATCTAATCTAGCTTGTCCTGGAGTAAATAGCTTATTTATTCCCATCTGTAATGCAATAGTAGATAGATGACATATCTATAGCTTATAACATTCATGTTTTAAGATGAATAATATTTCTTGTAATATAAAAAATCCACATCTGTTACTATTTACCTTTTGCAGAACCTCTTTAAGTTCAGTTTTAGTTTCAATTTTGAATTTTGGAAGGAAGACATCTACTTCTATATTGGACATAGAGTTGATTGCCTTGTCTAAAGCAGAAGGATCTTTTAATTTTTCTTCTAATGCATGCAAGCCGTCAATTTCACGTGGTAGGACAACGACGAGAGATAATTGGTCTCCTTTGTAAGGAATTTCTAGTACCTGAAATTTTTGTAAGGGTGTCGGTTCGGTTTAGTTTATCATTCAAATTAATTTATTAAGTTTTGTGCAAACCTGAGCATTAAGATCACTACTTTCTACGTAGTTATAGTCTCCTTTCCTGTTCATCATTTGAACTTTGTTTTTCTTATCCTTGCTAACGTGGAAATCTCTTTCTTGTGTAGCGTACTTGGAGAATTGATCTTTCCAATTACCCTATAAAAAATAAAATGTTATTAAAATGAAGTTATATTATTTATTTAAGTTAATTTATGAATTTTATTTTACCTTAAAATAAATTGCATTTGCTAAAATAGCTCTAGTAGCACCTGAAATGCTGTTAGGATCTACTAAGTCCTTGATTTTGTTATTTGTTTGAGCTTCAACCTAGAAATAAATATACCAATATTATATTTTAATATAAGTATCATAAAATAGAAAAACATATATTTAGATCAATAAAAGAATATTATAAGTATATAAATCTTCTACAGTAGATAATGTTCTTACCCATTGGTTGATTTCGTTTGCAGCTGCTTCTTTATGATCAAAATCAATATTTTGAAATTCAGATTGGAATGCATTTCTTGAAACTTCACCAAAGTTCTTGTTTATTTTGTAATTTTTGGCGATAAATAATTTACCAGCCATCTTAAGCGTTACATCTTCCACTGATTGTATTAACGCATTTGAATATGAAAAAACGGCTATGGTCTGTAATTAAAAAATTAAATCAGGCTTCACGCTGTATCCCATACACAGCTGGGTAGTCCGAGGGAACCTAGTGTTAAGACACTTCGTTTCTTCGACACCAGAGCGAAGGAATAAAAATATAAATTTAAATAAATATTTCATTTTCTCGAGTGAAAATCGAACCAACAACCAGTCGATTTTACAGCCACACTTTGTGACTCTGCGCCACGACTGGTCAGGAAGAAACAATTAAATTAAATAGTAATGATTAAATTAAATAACATTAATCGTGATATATTAAGCTTTGTAGCTTCGTTAGTTAAAAAAAATAAAAAAATATTACATAATAAAATAAAATATATTGTCTTTTTAAGTACACACTTACCATATTGTCATTTGGTAAATCTAAATTGTTAAGGAGTTCATCATGAGATTCACCGACAGATGCTAGAGCTAACTGACCAAGTGGAGGCATAACTGAAAATGCTGAGAGCACAAAGCTTTTACCTTCATTGGCGAGCGCTACTTCCTATAATTACAAATATATTCATATTATTAAGAGTGAAAGAAATAAAATGATTTACCGATATTTATTACGATCGAATCAGCTTCACGCTGTATCCCGCACACATCACGGTAGGCAGAGGGAACCTAGTGTTAAGACACTCCGTTCCCCTCTTTCTGTCGAATTCTGGAGGCATTGCGTGTGTTGAGTGGCAGAACTCAATGCCGCGCTTGTCATCGACACCAGAGCGAAAAAATGGAAATATAAATTTAAGTAAATATTTCATCTCTTCGAGTGGGGATCGAATCCACAACCAGTCGGTTTTACAGTCACACTTTGTGCCCCTGCGCCACGACTGCCCTCAACAATTAATTACGATCTTTTCATTAAATTCAAATTTAATACCGTCGTCTTGTTAAGAAATAAATTGTAATTATGAAATTTAAAGGCTAATTTAAAGTGATCCTACGTAAAAAACAAGGAACATTCGAATAGATTTTATACTTTTCTGCTCGTTGCAATTTTCTTTCTTAATATTGAGTACAAATTATATGTTTTCGGTTATATATAATTTGCTATCTTCGCTGTTCATATATTAGGACTGGAAGAGCGCTTCCACAGTAGGTATATATTATACTGCTCAAAGAACATGGTTTTCATTACTTACGTTAAACATTCTCGATGTGAATTTATTGCTGGAATCATGAAGGAGACGTGTAACCTGCATTTCGTCGACTTCCTCAGCCGAAATGGCCAGTACCAGAGCTGATACTGAAATAGATATATAACTATCAAAAAAAAACCACATACATAATGGCATAATTGTGCAACAATATACAATACAACTGACAAAATGGATAATAGTTCATACAAAAGTAACTATTATTATTGTTATATGATAATATTAATCTATTATATAATAAATCGGAGGAGTTTGTTTGTTTGTTTACGCGCTAAGATCTCTGGATCTATTGGTCCGATTTATCCTTCTTTTTTTGGTTTTGTATGAAAGCTACATTCTTTAGGGGTGCTATGTGATATATAATATTACGTCGTAGTCAGCTTGAAACCTAAAATAACGAAATAACAATTTTGCGCCGCAAAAATTGTTAAATATATGTCAATTTCAAAATCATATACTTTAAAAAAATGGATAATATTTTAGGTTCCTTATTGTAAGATAATTTTTTTGTATAAAATATTTTTAATGTTAAAGAACTTCTCTCTTCTAAACTTCTCTGCTATGCATACCTGATGCATCTCTATAATAGATTTCACTCAGCTTGACGCTGTATCCCGCACACTGCAGGGTAGCATTAATTATAACATTGTAGTTTCTGTGACCTACAAACTTGAAATTGATACGCAGCCCTCGGTGGGCAAGTCAGACTCATACTTTTTTTTCAGCTTCACGCTGTATCCCGCACACAGCAAGATAGGCAGGGAACCTAGTGTTAAGACACTCCGTTCCTCACTTTCCGTCAATTTCTGGAGGCATTGCGTGTTGAGTGGCAGAACTCACCGCTGCGCTTTCCCCTCGACACCAGAGCGAAGAAATGAAAATATAAGTGTAAATAAATATTTCATCTCCTCGAGTGGAGATCGAACCCACGACTAGTCGATTTACAGGCACACTTTGTGCCCCTGCGCCACGATTGGACTCGTACTTGATCAGCTTTTTTTCATACAGATCAACGAACCTATTTAGATAACCGCATTCATAAGCAATTAAGTCAAGAATTATTAAACTATTATATTTATAGAAGGTTAAAGTTATTTTATTCAAATAACATTATAATACTTTGAATAGTGGCAGGCTGCTATTGTATAGACGTAATACCATACGTGTTGTACATACGTTTTCCTTAACATCAAGGACATTCGTCTATATTAAATACAAACTGTGAACGAAGAGTGTCAGAGCTTTAAAACGCTTATTGATATGTTTAAACTTATAATAATCATTTATTAAATAAAAAAATATTTGTAAAAACAAAAACCCCGACTGCATAAACCTAAAAAGAAAATAAACAAGCCCAATAGTTTATTAGGATTAACAGTCGGGACCTCTTTAAATTATGCGGGGTTCCTGGTAAAGATTTTATTGATTGAAGAATTACTTATAGGTCCCGACTGTTAATCCTAATAAACTATTGGGCTTGTTTATTTTCTTTTTAGGTTTATGCAGTCGGGGTTTTTGTTTTTACAAATATTTTTTTATTTTTCATTTTTTTGTTAGAATTTATTATGGTAATGATAATTATGATATACCTTTTTGAAATTCTGAAATTGAGCTCTTTAATTTGATACCCATATTGTAGTATTCGAAACGAAATTTTTTTTTTTTCACTAAGTCCAATGGCGTCCCACGGCCGCCATGATTGTTTTTTATTAACGTCACCTATCTAAGAACACTTGGGCTGCTAATACAAATCTAACGACACCTCAAATATGTAAATCTGTTCAGCGGTTCTGGAGATACGAGGTAATAAAGAATATTACATACATACAAGATACGCGCGAAAAACATAACCCTTCCTTAGCAGTCGGGAAAAAGTCATTTTCAAAAAGTTATTAAAAAGTAAATATTAAAAATATATTGTGCTATATAAATTGGTATAAATTTTCTCTAAGCATAGAGCGTTCAAAATTTTTTTATGACTTTTAGCATTCACAGATACCGTACGTGTTGAGTACGATTCCTTATTTTCTAAAAATATTTCAAAATTTCCAAACGAACTTCTAATATTTAAATTATAAGCTGGCAGTTAGACAGTATTCTGATACATTATACATTTAATGGTATCAGTAGCTGCTCTGGAACATTAAAGAAACTGGTCAAGTGCGAATTGGATACACCCACAGATGGTTGTGCCAATTTCAGTATTGTAGGTCAACGGGAAGTACAACTTATAAAAGTTAACAAATTTAAGTTTGTATTTATTTTGTATGCGATGAGCTATAATTTAAAGCTGGTCTATAGGATCCTTCTATAGATTTTAATAACGTAGCCAATTAAGTTGAAAAACTTAATTTTGCGGTCGGATGCACTCATTCTGTATGTCAACTACAAATATAAGTTTATTTTTTATTTGATTTTTTCCTTTTATTTTTATGTATATGTATTGTAAATTGTCTATCCGATACAGAAATCAATTTTCAACCCGGAGCAGTTGCTCCTGTGATTAACGCGCTCAACCAAATAAACTCTTCACCTTTATAATACCAGTATAAATGATTATTAGGTAGTATAAGACAAATTATTAAAAGTAAAAAAAAAAACCTTTTCAGTTTTTTTAGTCAACTCTTTTAAAAGTACGTTTTTAAAAGTACTTATAGAGTTCTTTATCAATAATAAAACTTGAGATTTGAACGTTGATTTGTTATGACCAGATGTTCTTCTTAATTATCAGAATATAAGATATTTCATATAAATAAGCGATAAACATAAACAAGTTGCAAAAAAATGTTATGAATTTTCTCAGAGCGAGATCGCTACCTTTTAAGTAGCTTATCATATTTTTTATCTTTACACTTTTCGCTTTTAATATTGCAGCTACTGTTATCAGTAGTTCTACCTACCTTACCTACTACATTAAAAGAACAGACTGGACTTATGTCCAGCCTGTCCTCAACTATTAATATTTCGTGTTGATTGGCGTACACCTACAAAAAATCCTTTAATGAGTTTCGATTCCAATATAAAAATATAAGTGACCGAAGCGAACGTAAGACACTCCACCAAATCAAATCAGCTTCACGCTGTATTCCGCACACAGCAGGATAGGCAGGAAATATAAATTTTAAATAAATATTTAATTTCCTCGAGTGGTATCCGAACCCACAACCAGTCGGTTTACAGTCTCTTTGTGCGCCACGACTGGCCACAAAATAACAAATATAAAACCAAATATTATACAACGTCGCTAATGTAAGCAATATCGTATGTACATGTACACAACCAAGACAAATGTAATATAAATATAAATATCGGCCATTACTTGGAAAATTCCCTTCTGTATTTGGAACCAACTCCATTTGTTTAATGACGTAATGTGTTACTTAGATAGGTATACTCGTATGTGAGATCTTTAAGACTTGAAAGCTGTAAAAAACTACTTGGCAACCGAAGTATGTCCTTGACTTTAAATACAGGCTAAGAGATAAAGACTTGCTAAGCTTCGTTTATTAACATCATATAACTCGACTGACTGTCAAAAAAATGACAGACGTAGTGTGTTTTTTTAATCATATTTGGTTTACGATTTACGAATAAGATAGCTTCAAGGCTTCATTTATTTCTAGTTTATAATAATAGCAATTATTTTTTTTTTTCCTTTTTACTGTTTAGATTCACGCAGTATCCCCCAAATAGCATGACAGACAGAGGGTACCTAGTGTTAAGGCATTCAATTCCCCACACACTGCATAATTTTAGAGACATTACGTGTTAAGCGGCGGAAGTGAACGCCGCGCTATGTCTTCTTATTAGAGCGAGCAAATAAAGAAATAAAATTAATTACATACTCCCGAATTGGGATTGAACGCATCACCGTTGGGTTAATATTCAGACGCCGTTTACATTTATTTTATTAACTTATTAGTGATATGCATTTATGGATAATAGATGATTACAACTTCTTTTTATATTTATATATTGTTAGCGAACTCGTGTAAAAGAGGGTAGACATAGGCGAAAAAGACTGTAAAAGAAATTGTGTCAATCGGGGGAAGTCCCTTATCGGAAGGAAACTCGTATGCAGTATTATTATTGAGAGATACATATCACTTATTATAATTACGTAGAATCTATTATAATTTAAAAAAACATATAGACCTTCCGATTTTTATGAATATCTTATCTTTTACATTTATTAGGGTAGACAGAATAACTAAGTGACATATCGCTTACCCTTCGCTTTACATTTTTTAATATACTGTACAAAAAGAACAAACAAAGTACAAAAAAATTGTTCAAACCCGAATCTAGCACTAGGAATCTTTATTATAATATCTATAATTTATTTCTTTTCTTGTACGATAGAATCATGTGCCTAGGATCCAATTTTGTATTTTTATTTTATAAAAATGAAAAGTATGTATTTTTTACAATATTTTAGGTTATTTTACACTTGAACTTGATATTGTAAACATATAAACATTGAATATTATATTATTATCTATAGGTCCAGTATCTGGATATAAAGTCAAGGACAAGGTCTTATCGGTTTCTAGGTCATGAGTTCTATATATTAACATATTTTATGGCTATTTAGAGAGATTGAACATTTTGTTTTGTTATTTTATTTCGGTATTTATAGAAAAAATTGCAGTTTATTCAAAAATAAATTATAATACGTAAATAAAAACTACAAATATATACATAATATGTATAAAATAAAATAATTTGTTTCAAATATAGCGAAAATAAAAATTATAATGATCAAATCGAAAAAAACTTACAGCAAATTAAAATTAGCCGCGTCATGTTGTCGACCACTCGAACGCTGCACCAACACTAAACCTGTTTTCTTAGATGATTCTCTTTTATAAACAAGACCTTTCGTATATTATTTATATATATATAGTGTTGTTCTGTTACCATAGCAAATGTGCGCGTCAGTTCAATACATTTCAGAGAATTATATTATTTGTATTGTTTTTTCCCAAACATTTATTATTTAAGGAAATTTGAATGTACGTTCGTTTTTAATAAGAATTGTGGTGGATAGTTAAAAAATATATGGAAATCTATATTAATATTTTGTTTGAAACGACGTGCTAATTTCGGGAACAATTAGTTTATTTTTAAGATTATTCCATTTAAAGTGTTATTCCATACTTAGGAAAGATAATTTTTGTACGTTTTCTAAATAAGTAACTACTTATTTGAATTGAAAAAGCCTTTCATGACAGATAGTCTATTTTTTATATATAGATAAGACTTATAGCCTTTCCCTCTGCTCTGCTGTCTGCTTGATACAGCGTGAAGCTACAAATCAGCCTATAGGTATTATACATCACGAACACTACATAGTTTATTTTTGTATTTAAATCATATTTTTTGTGACATCGTCCGTCGTCGTTGATTTTTAACACAGAGTTATGTTGCGTTTTAGTTGCATTTCTCGCTTTTTGCTTGGTAGGCTGGATGGGAACAAAATATCATCCGGGGTATATTGAGGGATAAGTCAGTCTGTTTTCGTCTTTTCACCTGTCTTGATATACTTTACCTTGGGTATTTAAATCTAATGCCACGCTTAATCTGAACGTCAAGTTATTTATGTTTATATATATTTTTGTGTTTATATATTATAGTTATTTATGTTAGTGGAGTACAGATTTGGTTTCGTGGCAAGTCAGGTTTTAATCATATTTATATAATTATTATAAGTATAATTCTATTAAGGGCCAGTCTTGGCGCTGAGATGTGATGTGACTGTAAAACCGACTGGTTGTGGGTTCGATCCCCACTCGGGGAGCTGAAATATTTACTGAAATTTATATTTATATATTACATTTCATCGCTCTGGTGTTGAGGCAAGGTGCGGTGTTGAGTTCTGGCACTTGTTGATGTGGCGCTATGCCTCCAAAATCTGGTAGAAAGTGGGAACGGATTGTCTTAACACTAGGCACCCTTTGCCTATCCTGCTGTGGGCGGGATACAGCGTGAAGCGGATTTTGATTTATACTTCTAATCGCTAGACTAATGTCAATGTAATCTAAGGTTACTTATAAACTTGACCCGTAAATAGATAATGTTAATGGAATTTTATAAATTACAAAATATAAACAAATTAAACGTCCTGGGATCGTTAAATAATAAAAAAAAATCTTGCTATTTCATTTCTCCATTAATATATGCTATAAAATATTATATTTGACTGTTATTAGAAATAATATGAAATATTTGGAAAATATGGTTATTTTCCAAATATTTCATATTCTTTCATTTGAACTGTGGGTACAAAATATATCCATAATATAAACAATTTTTTAGACAATTTAATTAGTATGTTGTAAAATATATTTGCCTGCCTCTTATTATATATATGTATTTGTTAACTCTTAGCAAATTAAAAGTTCAAATAAAACTATAGATTTAGTACAGACATTCAAGACCAGTTTGGGTGGCTATAAGAACTTAGAACAAGTTATAAATTTTTATAATTCCTATTAGTTCGTCTTAGCAACACAATATTAGAAACGAAACACATAATATTAATGCAAAAAAATATAACAAATTATTTTAATTGAAAATACATGGTGTTAACTTAATGAAAAGGACTTTTATTATATTTTAGATTGACTTTCCGACTAGAATATAACTAAACTAGGAGACTTTATTTTACTTTTACTATGATTAGATGATAATAAAAAATACATCATTATCATTTTACGCTTGCTACTGCATTATTGCAATGATAAGAGTTCGGAGTTCATCAAAATGACCTATGATACAATTTATTTATTTTTCAAATTGCAATTTTTTGTGTAGTTAAGTGGAATATAAATATAGTAAATAGGTAATAATTAAAAGTAAATTAAAATAAAAATGTCTTTATAAAGACTGTTAGTCAGTCTTTGCAGATTGCAGGTGGAAAGTCCGGCTAAATCTTAACTAATTGCTCGGGCTATCACAGGTTAATTCATTTGTGTCAAGAGTTGACTATTTATAATATTATATGAACTTATACATAGTAGTTAATAATTTTAAAATGATATAATATAATACAAATTTGTCTCAGTTTTACCTGTCTGCGTATACATTTTTGGCTGAGATATCAAGTTGAAATTAATTAAAAATACCCATGCCTATGGTCCCTTCGAGCACAAAAAAAAAACTTCTAAGCTAAGGCCATCAAAAACTATAAGCGTTTCTGCATCGTTTTGCAAAATGTTGTTTGAAATTTGCTGCGAAATCAAAGTATACATGGTACTTCCCGTGCGACTTATAATTATGACATTTTAACTTAAAGTACATAAAAACACACAAACAAAAGAAATAAATATTTGTAGGGCATATCACTATCGAAAAAAATTCTGCGAACTACTCTTGAAGTGTATCGTTTCAATAAGAAAAGAATCATTGAAATCGATTGGCGTGATATGGAGTTATTCGCTCATTTATTGCGCACGTACTTAATGTAAATTTAAGATTTATGTGATTTTCTCATAGATAACATCAGAAATATACGAAATTAAAATTAGGCCACACTAAAAGTTCCAGTTTACGAAAGAAAAAAGGATTATCAAACTCGGTTCATCCAGTTTAAAGTTTCTAGGTCACAAACATAAAAAATACAGTCGAATTGATAAATTGATAAAGAATTCCGTTTAACAATCTTATGTTTGTCGTTCATTTAATACAAAACCCGTAATTGCGTAATAAAGTGCGTACACCTGCAAATTTAAATTTGTCAACTTTTATAAATCACATTCTTGTTGACCTACAATCATAAAATTTATACGGAATCTACAACGGTTAAGACAGACTCGCATTTAAATCTTCAAATCCTAATTTTAAAAAAAATGTAGCAGATACATATTTAACTTCAACAATATAATATTTCACTGTATTACCCAAGAATAATTATAATTTTTAACAAAAAAAAACCTATTTCCACCGTCTCCCATAATTAGAACCTAATCAAACTCTCATCAAACTACCCTTTAAGTGTATCCTTTCCAATAGTTATTCGTCCATTTGTCGCGTACATACTTAATACAAATTTAAGAGTTATGTAATTTTCTCATAGATAACTTAGTCAAAAAAAAAACAACTATTAAATGGGACCACATGGGAAGCACCAGCTTTCAAATAAAAAGAGAATTATCAAAATCAGTTTACTTAGTCAAGATTTCTGAGGTTCATCAAAAAAGTACAGTCGAATTCATAACTCCTCCTTACGGTTAAAAAAAAGCTATGTTGGGAACAATTATCTTTATTTTGCATTTTTTAGAAATGATTTTATAAAAAATAAGGCTTCTATTTTTTTTATTTATAAATATAATTAAATAAATGATGTTATTAATACCTCATTAACGTGTCCTAATAATAATTGCCCTATATATTTCTACGCTCGCTACTGTTTTATATAGTTTTTTTTGACAATATTTTTTATGTTCAAATAAACATATTTTATTCATTGCCTAATAAGGCAAAAAATATAATAAATATTTGATTATATTAAACAAAACCTTCATTTACTTGTAAACTCAAACGTTTTTTTCGATTCGATTGTAAGATTAGTTCGGAACCCGGAAAACGGTATAGATGGGCCTATCTTAGATAAGAATAATAAAACGTTATCTTAAAGAAAGGGATCGTTTTTTTATGTTTTCTAGAAGAAATTTCCTATTAATAAATCTATATCTATACTTATAATAAAATTAACGGATTGGTGTCTGTACATGGTAGGTATACAAGAAAAAATAGGGACCTTTATTAACTCTTTCCCCCCTTTTTCTTTGAATATATTAGTTATGAAAGCAAATTGTGCATACAACTCCTAACGATCCTTTATAGTACCGGCGTGAGCCAATCACAGTACATTATTTGAATTCCCGCTAAAAACTGCCGAGTAATCTGTAAGTTATAATATGTCATAAATTCAGTCACCTAGTGTTGCAGTGTTTTTAAAAAAGTTTTAAAATTAGAATATCATAAGTAAGTATTAATATTTATGATTATTTTATTGATATCAATCAAATCAAATTATCATTGTAAAAAGTTGTAATATTCTTACTTCCTCTCTTACGAATAATTTACAAAAATTGACGCGGATTACAAAGTACTGTCAGGGGGATTTGACCTCCTAAGTTATAAATTTTATGATAAAAAAGAAGAATTTTATGGAAAAGGTATAAACTAATAAAGGTATTAACTAATAAACTACAAAATATTGTTTATTTTATGAGTTTATTCTGACTGCTATTATTATTTTCTTTCCAATTTTATATCGTTTTAGGTATTTCATAGTGGATATTTAGTTTCAAGAATGCTGCTTTAGTCGAAACACTGTTCCTTTAGACTGTGATTTGAGATTCTTATGTTGGTATTTCCGATGAAGTAACCGAAAAAGACCTTCGACCACTCTTACCAAGGAACTTCTATAAAGTTTTAGTAAGAAATTTATAGATTATTATTTATATGATGATAGATTAAAACTCGAGATTATATGATTATAAAATAAACCGAGATTTCGGTATTTAGGGTTCTCTAATAATGACACCCTCTCAAGCAGCCACGTAGTGCTTGAAATTTCTCATAGATAGATAGAGATTTGTGGAGCAATATATAGTTTATATTTTAACCCGGATTTTTTTGTGGAATCAGATTTTATATGGAAAAAACTACGTTTACGTTTTTGCACATAAATTAGCTAGAATAGGATAACCAAATTAATTCTCAAAACACTTAAATTATGAATTATTCAACGCAAAACCAAACAAAAATAATTGATCCATTTTTAGGGTTTTATACCTCAAAAGAAAAAAGACAGAACCCTTATAGAATCACTGTTGTCCGTCTGTCCGTCTGTCAAGACCATTTTACATAAGTTTGCGTTGAGGTATCTATCTGAAATTGATATCAGATATTCAGGTTTACAGTTTCTTGGAGCACTGAAATTAAACTTCTAACTGTTTGAAATTTAGGTTGAAATAAGAAATAAAATGTAGGTGGGCGAGTTCGACTCGCGTTTGGCCGATTTTTTTTTATTATTTTAGCCGAATGGGGGCCGCTAGTATAATAAGAGTATATGTTTATATTTCATAAATTATACATCATCATAAGAAAATATCATTGATAACATCATGACTTAACCGTATTGAGATTATATTCAATATAGGTATATGCTTAATATATATACAAACTGACCAGATTCTAATTTAAATCATTAAATGATTTGTTTAATGTTAGAATAATATAACTATTTTTTATTATAATATTTTTTACAATATTTTGCATAGAAAAGTAGCCTGGTGGAACCTATTGGTAAGGCCCTCTGTTCCTCATGCGCTGGTCAATCTTCGCGACATTATGTGCCGAGTGGTGAAGCTCAAAGCCACGCTTGGTTTACAAGATTAAATGAAAATAACCCTTTCCCCAAGTGGGAATCGAACTATAACGGTCTATAGTCAGACGTTCTACTGCTGCATTTTATATAGTATTATTGTATTGCGGCTAGTTGTTGAGCAAAGGCACAACTGTAAACGCGACAAGTTGTGGGTTCTATTCCCACTTGAAGAAAAGCAATATTTAATATTTTTATGGTAACGAGGTAAAGCATGGCTTTGAGTTCCGCCACTCAATATAAATGCCCAATAGAATGCCGGCAGAAAGGGGGGAACGGAAGTATCTTAACACTAGGTTCCCAGGTTCCCTCTATCTATCCTGCTATGCGGAATACAGCTTGAATCAAAAATAAAGATATAGATTAAATATTACCATATCAACAAATATTAGAAAGATTTGCGCATCTACAATGTAAAAATCTCATTCGTCTATTATCTAATGTAATAGAACTGTCAATCGCTGAATTAAACAGATAGTTTACCTATAAATGTAGTTTTAATATTCTTTAGTATGAAAAGTACTTTTCTCTATTCCATGAATAATGCATTCTAAACGGCTATAAGCGATTGCAATTGTTACATACTTTGGATGATTCAATTTGCGTATTTTATTTTCTCTTATATTTTTTAATTGGCGCGTAATTTTTATGAATGTTTTATTGAGTTATTTGATTTTACATAATTAGTGAGTAATATTTAATTAATTTCTGTGATGAGCTCTTTTTTAAAAACTCACGAATTTGGCAAGAGATTATATGTATTTACAATGTAAAAATAAATAAATAAAATATATATATTGTAATAAGTTTACTTTTACTTGCTGTTTTTCATTTACTTTAGTTTGAAAAGTCGCATTATGACCCTTAATATTTTACTTAATATTAGGCATACATATAAAGCTTTTTTAAAAATATAAATCAAAAATTATTAAATTTAACATGAGGCCGTCGTGGCCCAGGAGCACACAAGAGTGTAACTGAGCTGATTTAATTTTGATTTTAATTTAATTTAAAGTTCAGATCGTGAGGACTACAGGACATTTTCATACTGGCGATATAATGATAATGACATTTGAAAATTACGGCTGCATGAATTAATAGAGGTGCGCTTCTGCAATAGAATACGCAAGCTGATTTCGACTCGCCTTCCAACCGAAATGGGTCAAAATTACCATTTTCAGCTGAGAGCCTCATAATTTGCGGAAAGATGTGTTCGTTACTGTGAGTATCTGCCAAGTTTGACTAATGAACTGTTTTCCTATGCTCTATCGCACGGCGAATTGTTATGTACATAACTAATTGCACTGCCTTTCTGTTTTTTAATTACATTAATACACTTCGGTAGTGATTTGCCATTTGTACGCGTTATGGCAGGTTGCTTTTTATTTTAAAATCAGCTTCACGCTGTATACCGCACACCGTAGGGTAGGCAGAGGGAGCCTAGTGTTATGACACACCGTTCCTCACTTTCTGCTGAATTCTGGAGGCATTGCATGTTGAGTGGCAGAGCCCAACGCTGCGCTTTGCCTCAACACCAGAGCACAGAAATGGAAATATAAATTTAAGTAAATATTTCATCTCCTCGAGTGGGGATCGAACCCACAACCAGTCGGTTTTAGAGTCTCACTTTGTGCCTATGCGCCACGAGGGGTCTCACTAATAAAAAGCTTCACGCTGTTTGATGATACAGCGTGAAGCTTTTTATTATGTATTCAAAGACTGTCATTCAGTGATCGTTTGCGATAAATTACATTAGTATACTGTTACTAAAAATTTCATTTAGTAAAATATTTAACCCTCGTATTCGTTTCTCTGGTGACCAATCACCTAAACATAAATACGTCATATTATACCCTGTAGATCTGTAGATAATGGTTGTTATATATACAACAGAAAATGTATTATCATAGCGCGTAATAACTAAGGATAAAACATAAATTACCAAATTAGAACATTTCACGTAATCCGTCATGGAAACAGAATTCTAAGCATTTTCATTCAAATAAAAGTATAAAAAATCTACTTTATTATATCGGGAGCCGCAATCCTACGCGACGCGGTAACGTAAAATTAGCTTTATGGATGGTCGGTTTAATTGCTTTCCTTAAAGGCAGGCTAAAAACAAGAAATCGAAAGTGCTTACTGAGGTTTGAAATTGGAAACGCGTACTTCACATTCCGGAAATTACCAGTTCCTCAAGTGTGGCAGCTGGGAGTGACGGGTCACGTGAGCTCGTTACCCTGTTACGAGTCAGCCTCCAATTGCCTGCAACATGTCTCATCACGTCAGAATTAATGCATAAACAACGAGAGAATCGACTGACTATCCGATGAGGAGCGATCATCGGTTCGCACATATTATGTCTATTTGTAGATTAATGATGTAAATGGTACTGTAGCGCTTTAATTAATATTCAGAATATTATTGACATACAATTTCTATGTTTATTTAGATATGTTTCAATATTTTTTCCTAAATGAAATTGTAAATCTGTAAAATTGTTACACAGAACACTTCAATTATTTTTTTATATGATATATTTACTGTAATAAATGCTGTTAAACATATTTAAACTGGTAAAATAATGTATAAAAATTTAAAAGTTGCGAAATTTGAACTCGCGTCTCTTGTAAGCCGTCCTTATTTTTTATGATTTTAGATTTTTTGCATCTGATATCTAGTAAGATAGGCACAATCTCTTTGTGCGGGTAAATGAAAATAGTTTTAAAAAATCCCCAGACTATATATAATTGGCAGATGCCCATACGTTATGATCGATCGTTATGGATTACCTAAACTTTCTTGTTGAGGAATTTATGGTAGATTATCTTAAATCAGATTTTGTACGTTTAATGTACTTTAAACTAAAAAAATGTTATTGGTATATAGTTCGTATTTATAATACTTTTCTTTAACCTTTAAAAGCTACATGGGTGTAAAAACACGCAGGTACCTTTAATTTTAAGCCGCTATACTTTGTAATTTTTGTCACACCGCTTTGCACTTGTGTGTATCTCCCGAGTTGTGTGTAGCCCTTGATCGCGTGAGGGAAGTGGTCGTTCGTCCGTTTTGCCTCCCGAGTGTATAGAACCATAATAGAAAAACACAGTAAAATTACAATGACAATCTGGGTAAAAACCCAGATTGTCATTGTAATTATTATAATATAATTTTGAAGTACTCCGATCTGCTCTTTCCGCCCGAATTTGAGACAATGGGTATCCAGACGCTGTTTCTAGGAAAGAAAAGGAAGGTTCATAAAACGATTCTGCTTATGCGTGTAAAGCCAATACGTGCTGCTAGTTTAAACATTAAGGCGTTAAGCATTAGAGTTATTTGGAATTTAACCTAAATAGGGATCGATTTTTAATTAGATTTTTATATACCTATACATGAAATGATAAAGTGTGAGAATGGGCGTGATACTTATATAACCAATTCTTGGAAATTTAAATATAAAAAAATTGGTATATTAGTATATTGGTATAGTAATGATATTTTGGTTTTTTTTGCAGGATAGGCAGGGGAAATCTGGAAACTTAATTAAGACATTTCGTTGCCATTGAGACACTTCATCGTCCAATTTTCACCGTGTTGAGTGGTGGAATTCAACGCCACACTTTAGCTCTTTACCAGAGCGAAGAAATCAAAATATTAAATATCTACTTACCCCCGACTGGGAACTGAACCCACCTGCCGCATTTACAGTCACACGTTTATGTAAATATAACAAATAGTCACATAATATTTTTAAATATCTCAATTCTTCAATTGAATTATTTTACTGTTATTTCATTACACAGAATAGACTTTTCTAAATACTTGCTTCGGTCACATATTGCAGTGATACTTGAAATACTCTACAATTTCATTTCAAAAGAAGGCTTGCTTTGTCTGCTTCCGAATTTCGTCCACAGCGCTTCCAACGATCCTCATATACTGAGTGCTTGGAACTCGACTCAAAGCCTGATTTTCTACAACGATAAAGTTAATACCGACAAGTTCGAC
>JAATLQ010035917.1:11512-33379 GCA_013421005.1 Heliconius erato x Heliconius himera | reverse complement strand
GAGCGACACATATTGTGGATCTTTGATCCATATTATAATATTGAATGTTGCTTGACGTCGCGAAGGCTGACGTGATGGGCTTATGCGAACTGTTATAGCGACATTAACTATGTCGTGGCTGATGCCGTCTCGCAGTATGCTCGCGATACGTAAGCTATGCTTGTATGGCGTTGGTCATTGATATATTATATACCACGTCTATGACTTGGTATACGAGTAGTGGGTGTGTGGTGCTATTTTATGTCCCAGCTCCGGTGTATGTAGTAGTGTCCGCCTTCATACGGGTGTGTGGTGCTATTTTATGTCCTGGAACTCTGGTGTATGTAGTAGTGTCCGCCTACGGTTCGAGACACGACTGTGGGATATGTGCCGTGCGTTTTTTTAACATATCGGCCGCCTTGCGGTAGTGCGTTCGTTCCAACGACTTATATTGATCTCACAAATCAGTCAACATCACGAATCACCATTCTAATATAATCTTAATATAAACAATCGTAACAAGTATCTTCGGAAAGATCACACACAAACGTCTCGGAGGGTTCAACGATGACTGTAAAACCACGGTCTGGTCGGAACTCACGGTGTAGGGGCGGGGAGGGGCCCGTACTCTTTCTTCCTTTTATTATAACTAGTTCGCAGTTATAGTGGAGAGGAAGATAGGACGCGCTCTTGGCTTTTCCTCGGACGAGCTTCGAGTTATGACAATGTCATATTGTCGAGTTTCCAGTTATCTAAATAACTGACACAAGAACAACTTCTGATGGCAAATATCTTATTAAAGCGATACCTTCTAATGGCATAATATGGAATTCTTAATACTGTTACCTCTGAATCTCTAAAAGATTTTGGGTTCTTCACGATCACAACTATAAACGGTTCTAACCACTAGACACATCACGAGCCAAGGCATTATTTATTAAATAATATATTCAAAGGAGTTTGGGATATCAGTTACAGTATATTAGAATTCACTTTTATTTCTGTTCTGTTCCGCTGTTCCGAGCGTGCTATATAAGCACTAATCACTTCACCAATGTCATGTGGTATGAAAAAAATTAGTGGTCCCTGACCCTGATCTCCTCCTCACCTCACATTACAAAGTTAAATGCATGTACACCAGTAGGTAAGCTTGGAGTAACTTCGGCAGCGGTTCCAATAAGGGACATGGAAACTATTATCTTCTATCTAATGTCATAATGCCTATAACCTTAACGATAAATATACTATCCAACACAAACATTTTTTTTTTCTTAATATTTTCATTTTCTTTGCTCTGACACGAAGGCAAAAGCCCGGCGTTGAGTTCCGTCACTTAACACGTAATGTCTCGAAAAATTCGGCGGTAAATGCGGAACGGAGTGTCTTAATCACTAGGTTCCCTGTGCCTATCCTGCCGTGTGAGGGATACAGCGTGAAGCTGATTAAATAAAAAAAAAGGAATTACAGCACACAGTCATCGAATTTATATTCCGCGTAACAACATTAAAGTCGTAATACATTAACATTATTAGATATTGACGCCATTTACGTTAATAGCCAAATAATAAGGGATTGTGCGGTACTAGTGACTAATTGTGTCATTTTAGTAATGAGTTATGCTTCATAGACGATTTAGATTTCTGTAATATATCTGTTTAGCTTTGGGAAATATGACATGGCGAATTCAAACATTGTACGTTTTGCTATGGAACCCATGGAGAACAAAAATATTTTTTAGTGAAATATAAACGTAAAACTTGGATTAAAACTATGTCTACGGTATATCTGCAGGGTTTGGAGTTGATGAGACAATAATACTATAAGATGTAATATTGACTCTTAAAAAAATAGCTTCCCTTTTTTTTTCAAAAATCAAATAGACAATAGAAAGGAATGGTAAACAAGAATCATATTTGTGTGTATTTCTATTCTGCTACATTTATATTCACAATGGTTTCGTCTAAAATAGCTGCAGGTGCCTGAAATTCTTCTTTATATCGAGCCCATGTTAAAGTGAAGTGAAGTATACTAACGATATGCACGCAACTCCCTAAAATATGACGATCATATACAGGAACAATAATTTGCTTCTAGATTTTGTCTAGAAACAGCATGCTGATGATACTGTCGCGTGCGACTTGGGCGAGTTAGGTAGTTTAGGTAGAAACTTTTTAAAATCATTTTAATGAATAAAAACATTGTATTTGATTTACAATTTATGGAGAAGTGGAAATACTATTTTCCCTTGAACTGAATTAAAATAACCACCTAAATTAAATGTAGGTGAAAATAGTACAATACTCATAGTACTCATGGCATATTGGTTTGTGTTTGCGATTTTGCAAAGAGGGGGTAAAAAGTGGCCAGTGTACTTTGTAACGCTTAGGGGTTTTTTTTGAATTCACGATGTATCCCGCACACAGCATAGTAGGCAGACGGAGCTTGGGAACCTAGTGTTAAGACACTCCGTTCCTTACTAAAACACCCCCACTTTTCGCCGTATTCTCAAGGGTGGACTCAACTCTGCCTCATCACTAGAAAAGGATAAATATATCACGAATGGAAATCGAATCCATAACCGTCGCGCTTATAGTCACCCTTGATCCAACGGGACACAATAGCCTTAATTTCTTTCCCTGCTCTGGTAGCCAAAGCATGGCGTCGAGCTCCGCCACTCACAATATCTCAAAAATTTGAAGCAATATATAACAAAAAAAAATCAGCTTCACGCTGTATTCCGTAAACAGGAAGGAAGGGGGAATCCAGTGTTAAGGCACTCCGTTCCTCACTTTCCACAGAATCCTGGAGACATTGTGTGCTGAGCCGCCCTTGGCCTTGACACCAGAGCAAAGAAATTTGCATTTCCTCGAGTGGGGATCGAATCCACAACCAGTCGATTTAACAGTCACACTTTGTGCCCCTGCGCAACGGCCGGCCTAACAATAAAAACATGTTTTTTTAGTATTTTAGTATTTTAGCATATATTTAAGAATATCAGATCCTGCCTTTATACTTTGCGCCATCAACATTTTCAGTTCGAAAAAAAAAACTCAATATTTTAACTTAATGTCACTGTCCATTTGCTTTAACGTCGATCGTCGTAAACACAAAACTTTATTTTACTGTTTGAGAATTTAAAGCTTTTACGAGTATACATAAAGACAGACGTTTTATGTTGGCTTTTAACTGGCAGACGGACCGGAAACTCATTTTTTAGACTTTACTTAATAAAGAAATTTGTTATTGTTTTTAACTGTCTTCAATAAAGGAAGTTATCAGTTTGACATGTATGTTTTTGTAATTGAATAATATTTAAGTATGAAGTATGAGTATTAAAATACAAATTCATGCAAATTACGATATAATAATGTATGTGTAATGTATATCCACAAATTCCTCTTAGATAAAAGTAATATCGAAATGATCCTTTATGATTCAAGCCTCGGTTCGACCTTTGAGTTCTTTCTGATGGAACAACATATATTTCTTTTTATTTGTTATAAAAAAAATTAAAGAATATAAAGAATTGAGTGATGTGTCTCTTTTTGCTTGTTGCTGTTGTTGTAAGGATAAATAAAACGAGCAATTTATCTTCACGTAAAACTATACATGAATTTAAAAGGCATATTAAAGTTTTGAGCCAAAATTGAATTCACAAGCGTAACGCTTAAATTCAATAAGCTTATATGTTACTGAAAGTTTTTTTTAATTTTTAAATTGAATACGTTATGCAAAAAAGCGCAAATATGAGTTTATATTAATTTATTTTAATTGATAGTTGAGGTCATCGTCGTAAACATGATGGTTGCGGGTTCGATTCTCACACGAGAACATGAACATATTTAAATTATCTACGCCAATTCTCAGTCTTAAAAATTGGGGAACGAAATGTCTTAGCACTAGGTTTTTTAAATATTGCATCAAAAGTAATTAATTATTAATTTAAAATGAGCTAAAAGAATACTCACATTATATGTACAAATAGTAATTTAAATATCATAGTATGACGTGGAGTATATATAAAACATTTCCATTATCCCGCTTTAGTAGGTTAAGTGTAGCGTTGAGTTCCACCATTCAACACGCAAAGTTTCAAAAATTCTACGGAAAGTGGGGAAAGAAGTATCTTAACACTGAGTTCCTTCTATATATTTATACGAACCTACACCAAAAAGAGATAATCTTATAAAATAAATTACTAAACTAAATACAGCTGTCGTTCCCAGAAACAAAGAGTGCTATCTCATTCTCTCACAATTAACGTGATTTAGTAAAAATAAAACGAATCTCTATCTTTTAGACGTCTGTCATTAATCAAGAGAACGAGGGTCAGTCTAACTATAACTGGGTTTAATTAAGATTTAGGATGATATAAACTTTTAGTTACCACTTTTATACATATGTATAAATACATTTTCTTTTAAAAGAAAAAAAATCTTATATATTCATGTTGTATCCCGCCCCGCATGCAATAGAGTAAACAGAAAGGAATCTAGAGCTAAAACAAGCAAGACAAGCGTTAGCGCTTGTCTCAAAACAGTAATAAGAAAAAATACCATGTAATAATAATATATATGCGAAATAGTGTTCCGCCAATGTACTTTTGGAAACGCGCTATGTATTTTTATATTAATTCAATTTTTAGCTATTTTTATTTATATTAGTATGGTATAAGTCCAAGATGGAAAGGCTTGCTCGTAGCGACCCTGTCAGCCCTTACGAGGGCTGCAACGTTCCATCCGCAACGTGCACCTCGAGATAGCGCACTGATAGGGCGTCCCCCCAAGGCGACGCGCACCAATGCATCCTCGCTGGTGTGTCAAGTGGCGACGAATGCGGCGTTGGGGACCGCCACCCAACACGCCATGTCCGGAACGGCGGGAGGTGGAGGACGGAGCTACAAATAGCTACGTGGAATGTAAGAGGAGGGATGAAAGAAAAGATGAATGAATTATTAGATGTGAGGGATGATAGAGATTTGGATGTCGTTTGTAAAATATTTAAGCCGCAGCGTTTGGCGCTCCGTTGTCTCTGACTACCCCGCTAGGGAAAAAGCATGAAGTTAGTAGTAGTAGTAGTAATAGTATAAGTCCAAAAAACGAATATATTATAGTCTGTGCGTAAAATTTGTCAAGTTGAACCTTGAGCTTAAATTATATTTCGAGTGACCACAGAAGTTGGCACTCATAAAGATCCTCGATTGACGAAGATGCCACGATGTATTATTCAACATTGAACTTGGCTCACATTCACATTTATGTTGTTAATGGGTATAAATAATTTAGAACTTTTGCTAACTAATTTAGCAACATATTACGGTATTTACTGTTTATAATATAAGTAAACGTAAACGTACGTTGAGTACCTGGAAATAAGGTAAGTTACGTAGGAAGTTAATAACTTCAGTTAGACTCAAACGAAAAGTTCTAGTTCATTAAGAAAGTTCTAAGTTTGTGTCTAGGGTATAGAGATGGCTCGGACAGCCTTTGACTAAGTTAGACGGATATTGAATGTACTGCGATGTCGTTATAGGTTTTAAATATTATTTTAGTATTAAACACGACGGTGTAGATTCGATTTCGATTCGGGGGAATGAATTAGTTTCATTTTCCCCCTTTTTTTTGAGTTCCGCCACTCAATACGCAATATCTGAACAATGCCAGTGCATGGAGGAAGGAGTATCTTAACTTTAGGTTGAAGAAAAAAAACAAACATGCTAAATATATTTTACAGACAAGTGATTATACACATTTGTACATTTTCTCATTTTTTTCGTACATTTTCTTTTTGTACAAATCGGTTCTAAACTTAACCAGACCAATAAGCGTATAGATTTAAATATTGGAAAGTATTTAAGAACCCTCGTTGTTAGACAATGGCAAGTTTTGTTTAATTAGTGGTTTAGAATAATAACTAATGGCCGCTCGCAGCTTTCTTTAGGAGTGTGCGCTTTAAAACGTAAAAGTTTGTTATTTCTCTTGTCCGAGAACCAATACCCTCTTAGTATTCTTCTATTATTCCTAACCCAATAATATTCTAAGTTTAAATTTTCTATATGCGGGTGTATCATCTGCGCGTTGTATAAAAAAATAGCTTCACGCTTTATCTCGCACATAGCAGGGTAAATAGAGTGAACTAGTGCTAAATTACTTCGCTCTCCGCTTTCCGTCCTAATAAAAGATTTTGTGTGTTTACTGATGTAGCCCAACGTGCCTCTAATGAGAAAAACCTACATTTTTCTTTTTACATTTTAAAGTCCCCACAACAAAGCTACGGGTGATGACTAGTAGTTATAGTATCACATAAAAGTTTAATAAAATGAATCTTAATGGTTAATATTCTTTATTTGTCCGCAGGTTATCAATATCTCATGAACCGAATGCAACGTACGCTGAACTGGTCATCACCAGCGTGAAGCCTGATGATGAGGGAGTGTTCCGATGCGAGATCACCTACCTGCAAGTTGGTGAAGACTGTAACACTGTACAAGTTACTGACTTTCACACATACAGTAAGTATATTTTTATTTTTACTAATTGACATATTTACTCGTAGTGTACTGGGACGGAACAGATTTTCCAGTATACAAAATAATATCCAATAAAACAGGCGCAGGCTAAAACGAGACAAAATAAATAATGACAATGATTACTTAATTTAACTTCACACTTTATCATCGACCTATTCATACATGCCCTCCGGGGGGTCCTCATACTTTTTACGTGATCTTCCCCCAGTATTTTTGATACTGTATTTTCGAAGATCAACCGAGGTCTCCCCCTACTCCTTATGTCACTCACTTTTCCATCATAGATCTTTTTTGCCATTTTTTCATCACTCATTCGTTAAAGCTGTTTCGTAAGCTGAGGCGTGAGGCAAAATTACAATAAATAATGTTATCAAGTTTATTCAAATAACTTTATCATTTCAATTAACAAACATCATGATTAGTTTAACAGATCTTAGACAAATAAAAATTACTGGGGGATTTTTTATTTCTTATATCTGTCTAGTACATAGATAGTCCTTCATCCATATTTCGTTCCTCTTGTAGACCTCAATGGCGGAGCTCAATATTTTTTATTTTGATTATCTTTGATTAACCAAATTAAGTAAATAAAAATTACATACAATAAATTTTCCACGATATGAATTATTTTAATTTCTCCGCTTCAGTAAGACAAAATGCGGCATAAAATTCCGCCTCAAAGAGTAATATTATAAATACAATCACAAACTGGAGTATATTGACACTATGCTCCCTTTCGCTACCCTATATACAGTATGAAGCGTAAAGCTGAAAAAAATCTTAAATTTTAATCGAACCTACTACCATCGGATACATTCATACTCTTTTGTAATATATCAATCACACTTTCCATCATAAATAAAATATATAACAAAACACTTTCAATACAGCACAAAGCGATGAGAGATACCGCCACTATCTACAATACTACCCTACCGGTCCTACAATATTGCCGCACCGCCTGAGGCGATTCACTACATATACTATATTTTATTGTTTCTTTTTATATATTTTCGTTGTACAGGCTGTTTGTTAAATTGCTGTAAAGGCTTTTTTAGAATACTTGAAAAGTTTGAGGTTGAATATGACAGTTATGTCAGACTATGCAATAAGCCTGTTATTAAAATGTTTTTCCAATGCGGTTAAGCAAAAAACAGCATCAATTTCCATCATTCAGTATCTAATGCATATAGCAAGGTAGGCAGATGAAACCTAGTGTTAAGACACTCTGTTCCCCAATTTCTGACGAATTTTCAGGGTATTGTGTGTTGATTAGCAGAACTCAGCGCCGCATGTGCCTTCTTACCAGAATGATGAAGTGAAAACATTAATAAATCTTAAAGCGTTCCTCCGAGTGTGATTCGAACCCACAGCCGTCGCGCTTACAGTCACATATCTGTGCCACTGTGCCACAACCGCCTTAAACTGGACTCGATCGACTTGGACTGGAAAAAAAAATGAAATATCCCCCTTTTCCCGTCTAAGTACCTTTTTTACATTAAGATAAAACTAATCCAAATGAGGCTTGAACATCAAACTATCGCGTCTCTTAACATCTTTTACCAATTCTAACCTGACGTCATCATTTAAATTTTCCTTAAAAAACAACTCACCACAATGAAACAAAATAAAACACGCTGTATATACAGCAATTCCCGTTTGTCACGTTTTTCTACGTATAACACTTTATTTGATACTTTGTTTAGACACTCGGCTCAAGATTATTTGCCCAATGACATATGTATGGAGGTGGGAACAATATATTTTCATTTACCCATACATTTATTGAAATATAGTGATAGTGTTGCTGTAAATAGAATGAAAAATTATTGATTAAGGCCGTCATGGTGTAGTGGTTGCAGCATTTGATTGTAAGCGTAACAGTCGTTAGTTCGATCCCCACACAGAGGATTATATTTAAAATATTTTATTTTTTGCACTGTCGTAGACGAAGCACGGCGTTGAGTTCCTTGACTGAACACACAAAGTGTCAAATTTGGACAGAAAGTGAAGAACGGAGTCTTAACACCCGGTCTCCTCTGTCTAAGCCAGCAACGTGGAATAATACCTGTGAAACGTGAAGCTGTTTATACGAAAAAGAGACTTGGCTAGACTATAGGTTCGACATCATTGTGTTCATAAGAATTTATCATGATTTTTGTCTATATTTGGTATTATTATTTGAGATTTTATGAAGTCCTAGTGCTGTAAATGCCCGATTGTAAACTCGACGGTTGTAGGTTAGATTCCCACCAGGAAAATGTACTATACTATAGTAGCTTCACACTTTATGCCTAGCGGGGTAGTCAGAGAGAATGGAGTGTCAAACGCTACGCTACGTCTCTACATACCTCTTTCGCCTTGTTCACTGTTATCAACCTCTTCATACATGTCGTCCGTTCTTCTTCATTCTCACCGTAACATCCTCGCTAGTACCTAGGAAAATGTATTATTTCCATTTCATCACTTCATCTCAACACCGCGCTTTGTCAGGTAACAAGACAACGCGAGGTGTTGAGTTTCACTAGTCAGTACCAAATATCTCGAAAAATGTGTTAGTTTCATGTGCTAGCTAAAATAATATTATGAAAATATTAAGCATGTTTGGCTTAAGAGAGATATGCAAAGTTTTATCATAATCTTCTGCTTTTTTTTTCTCTTATTTAAAGGGATTTTTATATTAAAACAAAATCAGCACACAACAGAGTAGGCAGAGGGAACCTAGTTGTTAAGACACCGTTCTTCACTTTCCGCCGAATTTTGGAGGCATTGCGTGTTGAGTGGCGGAGCTCTACGCCGCACTTTTGCCTCGACACCAGACGAAGAAATGGAAATATAAAATATAAAATTAAATAAATATTTTATTTCGTCGAGTGAGGATCGAACCTAAACTAGTCACGTTTACAATCACACTCCTGCGCCACGACTGGCCTCTATTTATATTATATTTTTTGAATTTTTTGGAACTTTTATTCAACGTCGTAATATAGAATATATATGTAGGTCAAGTAGAACTTTTGAACGCATTATCTAAGAGAACGTGAATATAAATCCTGTTATTTTTGATTTTAGTACGTAGTGTGCCTCAAACTTAACTAACATAGATAAATATATAAGTAATATTTTTTAATTTTGCGGGAAAGACAGGCAAATAGTTTCGCACTATAACCCGCAAATAGATGAATGGGTATAAGGAAACTAGGGTGAAGACAATCCGTTCCCCATTTTCAGCCTAATTTTAGAAACATGCGAGTTAAGTCGCGACGGAACTCATCTGCGGTTTGTCTTTACCAGAGTGGCGAAATGAAAATAATTCATTCCCCCTAGCAAAAATCGAAACCACAACCATCGCGTTCACATCCAGACCAGCTGTGCCACTGCACCATGACGGCGTAAATCTTAGTTCACTAAGCATTTACTGATATATTTTAATAGAGAAATTAATAGTATATAGTAGCTCTTAAATAGATTTTGCGGTCGATATACCCCTTTGTCAGACGAAACGAGGCAATTAATGTAATTAATTACTAAGAATTAGGATTGTTTTCAACTGGAGTATAGCTTCAGGTAGTGCTATATAGAACTATATAGCTTCACGATGTATCCCACATATAGCTAGGTAGGCAGAGGGAAACTGGGAACCTAGTATTAGGACACTCCATTTCCCATTAAGACACTCCATTCCCCATTACGACGTTTCCGTTCCCAACTTTAGCAAAATTCTTGAGACATTGTGTGTTAAGTGGCGGAAGCTAAATAGTTTCGTCATAGCGCAGGGGACAAGCATGCGACAAAGTGCAGTGTTGAGTTCCACTACTCAAAACGCAATATCTAGAAAACCGGACAGAAAGTGAGGGTAGTATTTTAACATTAAACTCCCTCTGTTCACGCGGCTTTGTGCGGGATATAGCAATTAAATTCCCGACGACGTTACCATACTGGCTTCAATCTGTACATACAAAATTTTCCCCCAAGCTTGATTAGAACCCACAACAACCGCGTTGGTTGATTGTCTCATTTATAATATAGTATTAGCTTCACTTGCTGTGGACAACTAATAGATGAATTGGGTTTGGGTAATGGCTTAAATATATTGAAACTATTTAATTCAAGGCCAGAAATCCATTAGACGTTAAACTAACGCAACCCTTCTAACATTTTGTTTGTTATTCTTACATAATATATATAATGTATATGGAAAATTAATTAACATTGAACTTAAAGATTATAATCGGGAAGCCATCGGGGCGCAGTTTTATAAGCGTGTGAAAAGGCGACGGTTGTCGGTTCGATCCCACTCGGGGGAATGAGTCACTTAATACTTTCATTTCCTCTTGTTGGTAACAAAGGAAAAGCTTAGCAGTGTGGATATAGAATCTTAATTCTATGTCTATACTGATAAGCGGGAAAGGCGACGGTTTTAAGTTCGATTACCACTCGGAGCTATATTCATTTCCTTATTTTAATAACAAAAATAACATTACATAGAGGTACATGCTATGTAATAACGGTCTTTCTTTTTAAAGTGGGATTATTTTTTTTAGGATGGTTAAAAATGATGCCTATAAGAGAGCCAATTGACGCTTACAATAGTTAAATAAACACTCCTGTACCGACGATCTACAGTCGGTTTTAAAGAAGTATACGTCCTTATCATCACAAATCATGTCAAAAAAAAATATTTAATTTGTGAAATTATTTTCGCAAAAAAAAGTGTTTTTAATCTAACTCTTCTGGAAGTTTTGACTTTAACGAGTGATTTATTTCACTCGCGTTGAATTTTACTCGAGTTAACTGTTAACTTTAACTTTATTAAGGTTCTTTGTTATAATTGTTAAAGGTTCGCGAAAAAATACGGTGCTAGTTCAGGTGGCATTAATACACAAAATCTTTCTTTGCCTAGCATATGCATACAGAAGGGAGGCAGAGGGAACCTAGTGTTAAGACTCTCCGTTACGTGCGTCCATTGCGTATTGAGTGACGTAACTCAATAGTTCACTCTGTCTTGTTACTAGAGTGAAGAATGAAGTAATTCATTAGCCAGAAACGGAATTTAACTCACAAAACTGTTGTGTCCAACATTGTACCGCTGCGCCATGAGGGCCTCAAATAATCTACTACATTTCGGCATAGAACAGGACAAGCTAAATAACCATTTCAAAATTCCATTTAACCTTCATACACACTTTATTAACTATAATACTCTAATAATTCTACCCTTTAAATTTTAATCTCAGATTTACCCTTCAACGTGGGTAATTCAATCAATTGCACCCCTCTGGGGCTCATCTTGCCCCTAAAATAAGATTATTTTAACTATAACTTAACAAAATCCACATTTACATGCAAATTTAGTAAAATTCTCAATCTGTTCAATCAACCAGCAAATGGCGCTGTTCGCTTGAACGTACCCAAATTTAAATATATTTTGTAAAATAATGCTTTATTCCATAATGATTGGAATTTGTTTGCATAATCAATGATTTTGTTTTAATTATTTGGAATTTATTAGGCGAGCTCGTGATTTAAATTATGTTAGTGGACAAGAAAAACACATCTGTTACTGTCACTAGCCTCTATTTTTGTTAAATTTCAACTCAAAAAGCTTCCAGGAATTCTTAATTTGCATTACAGACATATGTCTATATACAAAGAAATAGTAACATATAAAATAAATTATATAAAAAATACTGTAGCTGGACTCCTACCCATACCTGTATAGATACCGTCGAAGCGCTCTCATGTCTAACTGTTTCTACCGAGCTACACTGAAATTCTGCTGCTTGTTACAATTTATTTTTGTAGTTCGCCCTACAGATGGAGATTTTTAAAGATTTTTACAACGCAAAGATTATTTACTTATTTAGATATTAATATTTACGAAAGCTCTAAGTCCTGCTACGTTACAATTTTTCTCCTTTTTTTTCCTTTATGTGGAAAAATACTTAGATAATATATTCAAGACCTATCATAATAGAAGTTATCATTTATCAAAATTATACATATATAACCCTTAACGCTTCTCTGCGTCGCGCAGACGGGTAACAAAACTGTTAAGTTGAAAAGTAACAGATCGAATACACTAATATACGTTAGCGCATTCCCAGTTTATGTCATTTCCACATCAATCAACCTCTAGTAACACTAAACTATTCTTAACCAAAATTTTCTATGCTAATAGTAAAGAGTGTCGGGTGTTGAGTAGCGGAACTCAAGAGTTTTGGTATTATAGGAAAGAAATGCAAATAATTCGTTACCCCGAATGGAATTTGAATCCACAACAACGCGTATACAGCGTCATAAGGGTCTCAGAACTATTTCAACAAAAATACAAAACAAAAATGTAAATATCTTGCCTCGTTTAGTAAATACAGTGCGCTTCCTTCATTCTATCACTTTAGCGTTATCGTCTGAAACGGCATACATCATGACCATTGCGCGCGTTGCTCTGGACTTCCGTTTCCGTTGTACAACTATAGCAGTATTGTATGAGTTGGTTGTATATTTCGTATACTTTATAGCTGCGAGTATATTTTATATTTTTCAAAAAAATCAATGTAGTGTAATTGGTTTTGTTTAAAAAAATGAAAATTAATATTGATATTGTTAGCGTACTCGTGTAAAAAGAGGGTAGATTTAGGTGGAAAATAACTATAAAAGCAGTGGAATTGTGTCAATCGGGGGCACTCGCTTGTAAGTGACGGCCCCTGTTGGAAGGAAACTAGTGTGAAGTATTGTTAGTAGGTGATACATATCACTTATTGCAATTACATAGTGTCTCTTTCAAAATAGTTTAGAATCATATAGACGATGTGTGTTTTTTAACGTGTTTTTTTTTTAAATGTTACCCACTTCCGATTTCTAACAATATAATATAAGTACATCTAAATACTTGTTACAAATGGAAGTATGCGCGGGATACAGCGTAAAGCTTAAAAATATATATTTCTTTTTATATAAAGATTAGCGCAGTGGGACAGCGTCTGATTATAAGCGCGACGACTGTAGCTTCGATCTCCACTGAGGGAAATGAGTACATTTAATTTATTTTCATTTACCCGATCTACTTCTATTAAGTTTATGGTCATATTTTTTATGTATGTATTAGTTTTTTTATTAGTTTCACGATTTATCTCGCATAACTAGGTTAAGCAGATGGAACATACACAAACTGCCCATTTTCCTAACAGATTATGAAAATAACGTATTCACTCTATTGAGATTCGAACCCACTACAATCACACAATCTATTTGGTATTCCACACTCAATTGAGATAGCATAATTGCGTTCAAATAGACTGAAAGGCCCCTATTATGACTATATTACAGGGTGGAACGACCAACCTATCATTAATTTGTGAGGAAACGATTGGTATATTACTGTCGTGCCTTCTGTTCAAATACAATATAATTTTATATGTAAATGCAAGTCTTTTATTAAAGGGTTTGCTGAGAACTTAGACGTGGAATTTATATTTTTTTTGTTAGCTTTACGCTGTTTACCGCATTTAGCAGGGAGAGCGGAAGAAATCTAGCGTTCAAGCGCTCCCTTACTCAGTGCCCGCTCAATTATAGAGATATTGTGTGTTGAGTTGCGGAAACCAACACCACGTATTGTCTTTTTACCAGAATGATCAAACGAAAAATAGTTCATTTCTCAAAGTGGGAATTCAACCTACAATCGTCATGTTTACAGACTAATGCTGTCCCGATGCGCCACTACTACCTTATAGATCGTATATATAATAAAGATTAATAGAAATTTCGTGGAACGGAACTTCTCAACATTAGACAGCCTGCTTTGTACGAGAAAAACATAACACAAAAAATCGACCGCGAGGATTATGAAAAGCAAACAAACACCTGGTCCATTTATCTACAAAAAAAATAAATGTATATAAATTTTGAGAATCTTAGAGTCAAACTAATGAAGGATATCCTTTATCATTTTGAAAAGGCTAACTGGTTATTATACTACTGTTTATTTTAATAGGCATCTGACGTTAAATACTAGTTTGTGACTCTCGATGTCACTCGTGTAACTTATTTATACTGGGTATATAATTACGTGTCAGCCTGAAGGGTTGAATTGATAATACATGTTGTATTGATGGTATAATAAACCTTATGGCCTTTTTAAATAAGTATAAATTCTATATCTTTTGATAATGTAAAATATATATGAATATTACTTCTGTAAAGATGAATAAATCGGGGTATTATCCCGCTCTCAGCAGGGTAGACAGAGGGAACCTAGTGTTAAGATACAACGTTCCCCAGATTTGTTTGATTTTATTTTATTTATATATTTATATTGAAGTAGCCGTAGCGAAGCTGCGTGAGGTTGTGGCTTCGATTCGCAAAGCAATTTTCAGTAAATATATTGTGGGATGGGCAAAGACAACTATAAAATAACTGTTTAGTGGTAAAATTCTAAAACTTTCTTCACTTTCTTTTATAGTTAATCTAGAATGTTTGACCTGTTACCTGCCGCCGAATTTTCTAACCGAAGCTAAAATATCATCCACACCATCTGGATACGTGGCAATCCACTACTGTGCGGTTTCGTAGGAACTTCCTTCCACGCACCACGGAACTGTGGAATGACCTACCCGCGGCAGTGTTTCCAGGTCGATATGACATGGGTACCTTCAAAAAGCGCGTCTATATCCACCTTAAAGGCCGGCAACGCACCTGTAGCTTCTCTGGTGTTGCACGGGGCCGTGGGCGGCGGTAATCACTTACCATCAGGTGACCCGAACGCTCGTTTGCCTTGTCCTTTTCCATAAAAAAAAAAGAATAAATGAAATAACTATGAGTTCTATGTGCTCCAAACAACCCAGACTGAATATTGCCTATAGCATTTCTCGATAAATGGCCTATCCAAAACAAAGACATTTTTTTTAATTTGAACAGGTACCTGAGATTGGTAAGTTTATACATTTTTCAGTTGCATAATATTAGTCTTGTTTTGATGACACCTTACTGTATCTGTGGTCAGAGTGGCCTCGTGTTCTTTGAATGAGTCGTGTATGCTGTAAAGCTGCTTCCATTTGGTTACGCGGACGAAGCCGCAGGTCAAAGCTACTAAATATTTTACTTATAACATTACTTAATAATAAGTTATGTAAAGCTAAATAAATTGAACATATATACTTAATATGTTCAATTTACTTAGCTTTACGCCGTGTCCTTACTAGAGTAGTTAGAGAGCACGGAGCGCCAAACGCTGCGGTCTGTACATATTTCTTTCGCCTCGGCCACTGTCAAACTCTTCATACATGCCCTCCGGGTGATCCTAATGCTTTTTACGGGGACTTCCTCCAGTATTATGGTATGGTCCCTACCCTACCTCTCTTACCACTCACTTTTCCATCATAAATCTTTTTTGCCATTCTTTCATTACTCATTCGTTCGACGTGCCCAAACCAGCTGAGCACGTTTTCCTTCAATCTCACCGTGACATCCTCGCTAGTACCTGTAATCCTGTATACCGTTAACTCTGTTACCAGAAGCAACATGCCTTTCCTGATTTATATCATATCTTCGTCTGTCATTATTATTTGTGAAGGAAAATTTTATGAGAATAAATTATTGTTCCATTTTCACGCAAAAGCTCCTGAACTGATGTATGAAACTTTACAACCTTATATAGCTTATACATCAAAATAACACAAGCTACAATTTATCCAAATTAATTTGTTCAAGCAAACAAAGCCGCGAATGTGTCGCGTATGTAACCCATAACCAGTCGTTTACAGTCACACTTTGTTCCCCTGCGCCACGGCTGGCCTATAGTATATATTATAAAGCTGGTTATATAGGTAATTTTTCTGATTCCCCTAGATGACTGATGCAACAACCGTAAGTCTTGAATGATGTCAAAGTACGTCAATATACTATTCAGTATCGCACTGGCCGATTTAAATTCAATTTACCGTTTCCATTCGATTTATTTTTCTTTTCAGTTTTTTGTTAAAGGGAAATATTTATGAGGGATTTACTTTTGACTACTAATATATTTATATGCATATTCTTGTTTTATTCACACACACACACATCTTTTTCGATTGCCGGTGTTTTAGAGTTTGTTATATGTATCGATGTAAAAAGCTTCGTTGGCTTGTCACTAGATTCTCCTTTCCTACTTTATGAAATTTAGAAGCTGCTTGAAAATATTGAAGAAAATATGTTTAAGGCATCGTGGCACAATGTGCCACGCAGTATCCTTCACATAGCAGGGTTTACATTGTTCCCATTACGATACTTCCGTTCCCCACTTTTCATCGAAATCTTGAGGCATTGCTAGTTGAGTGATGGAACTCAACTTTGCGCTATGTATCGTTACCAGAACTAATTAAATATTTTATCTCCTCGAGTGGGAACCGAACCATCCATCGTGACATTTACATTCACACTCTTAGGCATCTGCGCCATGACATATATTTATACCAATTTATACAAATATACAGACAAAAGCGAATAATATATTCAACACAGGTGTTTCACGTATTTTAACCCAACTGTTATATGACATGTCTACAAGACAATGCTGGTCTGGTCTAGGTTTGTATGTAGGTCGTAGACAATAGCCTATTGTTCTGGAAATCTTTGCTATTCCAATTACCTCTTTTAAGATGGCGTGAATACCTTAAAAATCAGCTTTTCATTTAAAAAGACGGTTGTTTTGATCAATGTCTTTCTGTTCTTTTTACTATTGTTTTTGGATATGTATAAGAAATTTTGTATGATTTTTTTTGTTTCAGTATTTTTTCGTGAGGTGATAATACTGGTTATTTTACTTTTTTTTAGCTCTCGTTGGATCTTATAAATGGCAAGGTAGTAGTAGCGGTAGAATCATGATAGACACAGATATTGTGTATACCTGTGAATTGTCTTGGTCCTTAGGTACAACATTTTCTAGAATACTTATATCTCAAACAATACTGAACCAATTTTGATAAAACTTGGACTGTTCCCTAGTGTACGATACTTAACTCAAAAAATATCATCCGCTCCATATATTTATAATAATTTTTGAGGAATGATATTTTGCACACTGCTTGAAACCTAAATAAAAATAAATTATGTATATAATAAATAAATAGAAATAATATTATCCTGTATCACAAATATCGCAAGTATGTATGTACATGTAATGTACAATAAACTGATATCCTCGTATTTTAGAAATCGGCCAAAATAACATTACGTGTTCGTCTTATATAACAAAATAAACATACAGGCTTCCTTAAAAAAATTATTATACTAAATGGAAAGTGCTAAACTAAAATAGAATCTATCGGCCTGCAAATAAGATTAAATTTTTCTTCGTCATATACGTAATGAGGCATTTTTGAACTTTCAATGAAGTGGTTGAAATTTGAAACTGGCCATTATTCTATAGGGATGGCTCAGTTTCGATATATTTTTGAGTTAAATAGAAAAATCCTTCGTAAAAATTTAATTTTGTTGACGTTGAGTTGAATTTAACACGTAATGTCTCGAATTTAGTCGCAAAGTGCATAACGGAGTGCCTACCCTGCAATTCGCGGAACAAAGCGTGAAGCTTAATATCATACTCGTATTAAGTGTGCAACGTTTTGGGTTCGATTCCCGCTCGAGGAAATGAAATATTTAATATTTTCAATTTCACGCTTTGGTAACGGCTTTGAGTCCTGCTAATCAATACTCCAACCCTACAGAATTTGGCGGAAAATGGGGAACGCAAGTGTCTTAGAGTGAAGTGTCTTAACACTGGGTTCCTAGGTTCCCTCTGCTAAACTTCTGAGTAAAAGTCGTAGCCGCAACCGTACTGCACGTAATAATATCTTCAATTAATCAATAACATAGAATAAAACCACACCTAAACGGTTAAAATATTATAACTAAAGAAAACAGGTGAAGATTATTATTCATAATAGTTATGACAGTTGAAATTCAAAATGCAAATGCATCTTGCACATCTGTCTCTTACATTTATCAAGTTCATTACTGTTTTAACTTCACTTTAGATGTATAATTTTGAGTCACTCGTTGCATTCTGATGGGTATGGGTTCGATTCTTCATAGGAGAAATATATAGTTATTATCCGATTTCAAAATGGAGGTTATTAGTCAGACATTTAATGTAATATTATTGGAATTGGATGTTTTTTGCGTATGACGATGCATTAAAATAACTGTGCTAAATTTTCTAATTGTATACATGTTTGTATGTTTGACTACAAATTCCTCGGAAACTCCAAATCATATCGAAATTATTCTTTTTTTACTTTCAATGAGGTATATTTTATCTTAGGGAACAGTCTTAATTTTATTGTAATCTATTTAGTAGTTTTTGAGATATGAGTATCTAAACATTTCTGGAGGGGACGTGTACAATGTATGTCCTAGATCCTTTTAACATACAGATACAAGAATACAGAATATTAAAAAATTAAACTTTAAATATATATTTTTCTTCACTTTAAAATAAAGTATTACATAATAAAACTTGGTACATCACTAGCATCGAAAGGGACGTCTCATTTCACGTGACATTACGCGCTGACCCGCACAATGACCGTCCGAAATAAATGGTACAATATATAAAGGAATATAATAATATAATGTAATATAAACACTTATAACTTTTTATAGATTTTTGTATATATATACAGAATATTATAAGAGTACATTTTTGATGACGGAAGTATTTTTTACCTGCATGTAGCATAAGGCTTAGAGTGTAAACCTGCTAACAGTTTACTCGACTACTTCTCGGGAGAGACAAAAGATGTCTTTAAAAAACTATAAGTATATATTATGTATTTTTTTTTTTTTTGATTTATTTATTTTCTCAAAATAACAAATATAAAAAACTTACATCTACTCCGCCAAACCATTTAAATGGTTTACCGACGGACAAAGCTCTCATATACACATTTTTAACTTAAACTTAAAACACTATTAGTAAAAAAAAACAAGTTTTAAACTTATAAGCTAATTTTAAATAACAACTGTTTATATAAATGTTTTATATTTAACAAACATAATAGATTGATTTTTTTAAAAGTGGGTAGGCAACAAAAATACGCCGAGATAACTCGGCATCAACGACGAAATGTGCGTTATTGCGGCAAGGCTATTATTATAAGTTTTGTTACATTTAATCTTAAGTATTTTTTTTTTTCATATATTTTTTACATTGTTTGTTTTGTATTTTAATTATTATACTCTATACAATATATATTTTTTTAATTAAATAATATATATTTTTTTAATGATTTGTTTTTTTATATCGGTAATTCAAATTCTTTTGACATTAGTATATTTTTTAGTTTACGTTTCACAATATTTAACTGTCTTGCAGTATCTTTTATCTCTGATGGAAAAGAGTTAAATATCTTTGGAACTGTCCATTCTTTTGTACGTTTGCCATTATCTATTTCAGTTTGCTATTATCAGAAGGCTTTTACAATTTCAAAAATTTATTTGTATTCTTTAGTAAATACAATAAAATAGAGGTCTATTTTGTATTTTTCTTACACTTTCGGAAATCATTTGGTGGTAAAACAAAACACTAATTAAGAAGACGAAGATTAACGCAAAGAGATCTTAGTACCAAAGGACTCCGTTCTTCAACTTTCGTGTTTACATTTTTTCTACCTTCACTCTATATGCCGTGCATAGCAGAGTAGACAGTAGTAGACAGATAGAACCTGGGAACATAGTGTTAAGACGCTCAGTTACCAAAAAGACAACTCCGTTTCTCACTTTCCTCTGAAATCTCGAAGCATTTCTTGTTGGGTGGCAAAACTCAAATCCGCGCTTTACGTCGTTGCCAGAGCGAGGTAATGAAAATATTAAATATTTCATTTCCCCGAGTGAGGATCTAACCCACGACCGTCGCGTGTATTCTTTACATGTGCCGTTGCGCAATGACGGCCTCATTTTTTTGTAAGCACGAATTGTTGTATTACAAAAAAAAAAATATTCCTAAAAACTCTCCTTAAATACAGTGTCTGACGGCACACGCGACGGTTTTAGACTCGATTTCCACTCGGAATAATGAATTATTTTCATTTGCTTGCTCGTATGAAGACAAAGCACGGCGTCGAGTTCCGCTACTTATCACTCAACATCATGAAAATTCGGCGGAAAGTAGGAACCCTGATACATGAGGCTGTAAATAAAAAAAAAAACGTAAAATCGCTATCTCTACAGTACGTAAATTGTACGTCACTTAAACTCAGATATTGTGTCGATTACACCGCAAATGTGCTCTCTGTAGCACCTTACATTTACGAAAAAAAGGTTTTTGTGTGAATTTTTGTAAATTACTGTACTTAATTCAGTAAATTATATGGTTTGGATGATGTCGAGAACTTGATGTGGAAAACTTTTGAAGTGTTTTTTTTTTAACATATTGTAATGGTAGGAAAGATTATATTTTAGTATTATATATTTATATTAGTATTACAGGCCGCGGCATCGTGGTAGGCAGGGCGAACTTAGTGTTAAGACATTTCATTCCCCATTTTTTGTCCAAATTTTCGAAACATTATGTGAATGGTGGAACTCAACGCCAGTTTTTGTCTACCAAAACGAAGAAATTAAACTTATTTGATTACAATCATACCTTGAGTGGGAATTGAACTTACAATTATCGTGTTTACAGTAAGACGCTGTCCCTTTACGCCACAACGGTCTAGAGTGAAAGCCTAAGTGGAAATCGAACTCACGACCCTCTGATTAGAATCCTTCCTTAACTAATACACTAAAAGACCTTAGAAGAAAAGAACAAGGTGGTCCTTAGATTTTCGTTAAGATATCTAAACTTCAGCCATTCCTTCTGAAACGGTTACATTTGTCGGTTTTAAAAAATGACAATTTAATAGAGAAAACGTATTTTTCTCGAGCAATGAATTTTGCTTTAAGGGATTTAACGATAGCGGAAAAATAATGGTCTTTTCTTAAGACTTTGCGACTTCTTTAAGTATTACAGTGAAAAATTGGCCATCTTTATTGATAAGAGTCTAGTGTTATAACACTCTTCCATTCTCCGCCCAATTTTTCGACGTTTCTTTTGTTGAGTAGTGGAAATCAACACCGCGCGTGATACAGCACAGGATTGAACCTGCTACGTTTACATTTCTTCTTTCGTTTCTTTTTATATTTGACACTTTAAAAATGCTCAAATATTTATAACATTTCAACCTATCTCTATTGGTTGAATAAATATAAATTTCTTCCGTTATAGACTTACTGACGCACAGCCGGTACTACGCGGCGCAGAACACTGAAGTTTGCCAAAAGTCCTACGAGAATGAGAAAAAAAGACTTTACATTTTACAGTCTACGTAAATGAAATTGCG
>JAATLQ010035917.1:0-11412 GCA_013421005.1 Heliconius erato x Heliconius himera | reverse complement strand
AAATAATAAATAAAAAAAATATAAACTTACATAAACGATAATTACATACATACAAGTAAATATTATAGAGAAAGGAAGTAGTTTTTGACGCGACGCTTAAATATGCTAACAGACTTAGCCGCTCGTATATCACGCGGAAGAGCATTCCAAAGTACAGCAGCTTTAACGGTAAAGGAGTCTCCGTATGTTTGAGTGCGGCTAATTGGTAATTTTAATCTATTATCGCTGAGTGATCTGAGATTGAGAGAATGGTTGGAGCCGAGGAAACTAAACCTAGTTTTGAGGTACTCTGGGGTGTAGGGATGGAACAGAATGGTGTAGAGGAGTGAAAGTATGTGGAGATTCCGCCGCTGCCTGATAGTGAGCCATTTGAGCTAGATCCTATGCTCTGTGATATGGTCAAATTTCTTTAAAGAAAATATAAACCGGATGGCCATATTTTGTAAACGATCCAATTTGTTAAGGAGAATTTGAGGACTTAGTGAAAAAAAAATCCTTTCGAATACTACAATATGGGTATCAAATTCAAGAACTCAATACAAGGATTTCAAAAAGGTATATCATGTCTATCATTACCATAATAAATCCTAACAAAAAAATTAAAAATAAGAAAATATTTGTAAAAACAAAAACCCCGACTGCAGAAAACTAGAAAGAAAATAAACAAGCCCAATTGTTTATTAGGAATAACAGTCGGGACCTACCTACTTAATTCTACCATCAATAAAATCTTTACCAGGAACCTTGCATAATTTAAAGAAGTACCGACTGTTAATCCTAATAAACTATTACACACAAATCACTCACAAATCTTTACAGTTGCTTTGCCAGTTAATCATATTTTATATCAACATCTTATGTTTAATGCATTCAGATACCCAATTTCACTACGACGACTTCTTTATATATCAAATGCCGGTTTAGAACAAACAATACACATTTATTTATAGTTGAATTGAACAATTGTAATTTTCAATTTTTTTAAAAAAATACGGTATTATTATGACATCGAGTACAATAAAATACAAAGAAAACAGTTTTCATTGTTTCGATACTTACCACAGCGCAGAGGAAAGTCTTAGTATCGCATTACTAAGACTTTCGTCCTTTCTAAACTATAATAACAATATTTTCAGTCTATCTTACATAAAACAAAAGAAGTTATAAGTCATATTCCAAAGAACAATTTTTTTGTAAATAAATCAGACTTACAATAAAGAAAAAAAACATTTTAATGAAAATAATGTGTGTTAACCACTGAGGACTATTAAGGTTGAGCGCGCTATGACAAGTTTGCCCATGCTAAAAGACTGTCACTGTCAGACTGACTGTCAGCTTCTTCAAAACATAATTTTCTGCCGACCCTGCTACTTGCAGGATACAGTGTGAAGCTAAAAAAAATAATCAAACAGAGAAGTCAAAAAACCCATCAAGAATTCATTGTGTATAAAGTCAAAATATTTCAGAATTAATTAAAAAATGAAATACTTTACGAAAAAAATTATAAAAGTTAATTTATTGGAAATTTTACACACGCCAAAATGATTTACCTTTACATGCACGCATGAAGTAATTTCATCAAAAAATGTGCGCAGCATTAAAGCTTGGTTATGCAAGCAAATAACAAACAGGTTTGCTGCACTTATAAAAATAGGATTCTGTCATACAGTTATTTGTGTAATATGAATTTATTTTAGATACATTGGTAGAATAATTATATTTGAATATGAAGATTTAATAAGTCTAACTTAAGATCCTAGGAATCGCAAATGATAAAACTTTTTATAACTATTATCACGCTAATTTCAGACGAAGTGTAATATTTTGAAGCCGCCAAAGATATACTAGAGTCAAGAAATTTCGTTTCTCGAGTTCCAAATTTAATACTTTTTTACTATATATATATTTTTTATATTTACCGAGGCCGGTCGTGGCGCAGCGGCACGAGGTGTGACTGCAAATCCGACTGGTTGTGGGTCCGATCTCCACTCGAGGAGATGAAATATTTACTTAAATTTATATTTCCATTTCTTCGCTCTGGTGTCGAGGCTAAGCGCGGCGTTGAGTTCTGCCACTCAACACGCAATGCCTCCAGAATCCGGCAGAAAGTGGGGAACGGAGTGTCTTAACACTAGGTTCCCTCTGCCTACCCTGCTGTGTGCGGGATACAGCGTGAAGCTAATTTAATTTAATTTTTTTTTTACTATATATATATACTAAAATTTGTTGAGTGGTGAACGGATGAACTATACTTTGTCCTAAGACAAAACGCGGCGTGTAGTCCATTGCGCCATATCACTATCATTTGAGAGTAATAAAAGGTTTTCCCTATCTCATTTGTATTCTATCCACAGAATTATTTAGATCGAGATATACGTACTTTAGGCGTACGAACCGATAAATGCGATGGCATTGATTGACTTTATTGTGTTGAAGTAAACATTTTTATCTATTCACACTTTTTACGAGGGGTTTGTATTTTTAGGGTGCCGTACCTCAAAAGGGAAACGATATCCTTGTATGATCACTCTGTTGTCCGTCTGCTCAAATCATTACGTTTCATAGATTTTCATTACGTGGCAACGTAATGAAAATCTATAGGATATATCTCATAGAATTTAGCACAAAGTAAGAACTTACAATACATATTAAAGCAAAAATAATCTTCATTAAACAATTTACTTTTTATTTTAAGTTAAGTTCCGTAGGTTCCGCTGAATTTTCCTGACATTGCATGTTGAGTGGTGAAACTTGTCACTGGTTATGACGCAGCGCAAAAAGAAAATACTAAAGATAAGATTGCCTTTGGGATCAACGTATTACGATCGAAGTGAATAGCTTTATCCTGTAAGTAAAAGTGGTGGTAGTATACTCTTATATTCTATCATACCCACGGTGTACTCTATCTACATTATCCAAGCGTTGTGAAAAATGCATTTGCAAATGCATAAAGTTTTTCTAAAACTATTTTATATTATATCAGTTTGGTAAAAATATTGCCGTAGCAGCGATTTTTTTGCATTAAAAAAATAAAATATTTTTATGAAGCCTGTCGTGGCGCAGATGCACAAAGTGAGACTGCAAAATTGACTGGTTATGGGTTCGATCCCCAGTCGAGGAAATTAATTATTTATTTAAATTTATATTTTCATTTCTTCGCTCTGGTGTCGAGGCGAAGCGCGGCCTCCAGATTTCAGCGGAAAGTGGGGAATAGAGTGTCTTAACACTAGGTTCCCTCTGCTTACCCCGCTGTACCCGCTGTATGCGGGATACAGCATGAAGCTGATTTAGATTTTTAAAAAAATTGTATACTTATAAAATTATATAATACTGATATTCTTAAGTAACATTGCGCGGTGGATAAATTCGACAGAAAAAGTGATTCTGGAAACTGGAATGAAATTGACATATCACCTTCTGTAGAGAATTTAGTCAAAGGTTTCTCAGTTGTAACGGTGGTATTAAGCAAAATGCCGAGCATCAGTAAAGTAACAGATATTTTTTTTAATAAAGACTTTTTTGATTTAATTGTTTTTCATATTAACTTATACAACATCGACATGAAAGAATGCCGTAAGAATTTTCATAAAACAAAAAGCTTGTTTGAAAGATTATTGGTCTCTGGATATTTTGATTGAAAGTCCAGTACATCCGTCCTTATATGTATGTACATGTATATTTTGTACGTGAGTGATAACGTAAAAAATATACATATATCCGGTAGGGACAGGCTTTGTAAAATTAGACCGTACTAGAATACCTAATTCCAAAAATCCTTATTAGAAATTAAATTTCTGTGCTCCAGGGAACTGTAAATCTGAATATCTGATATTAATTTCAGCTTGATACTTCTACGCGATCTCAAGTAAAATGGCTTTGACAGACTGACAGACGGATAACATAGTGATACTATAAGGGTTCAATTTTTTCTTTTGAGATGCAGAACTCAAAAAAAATATTAATTATTTTAGTTTTGTTATCTATACTGTTATATATTGTTCTTATTAAATAAATTGGGAATTTGATTTTGCTTGCAAAAATTGTCGCTTCTAATAGAAAAATGCTTAGTTATTTCACATCTGTCTGGGTAAATCATAACTGCTCGCATACTGCAAATGTAGTTTTTCCCACACAAATTACGACTCCGCAAAAATACCGTGTTAAATAAAACACATAAAAAAATCTCTATCTATCATTGAGAAATTGCAAACATTACGTGGCAGTCAAAAGAGTGTCAACTTACATTAGAGAATCCTAAATATTTAAATCTCGGCCTATTTTATAATAGGACAATCTCGAGATTTTCTATAATCATACAAATAATAATTTAGAAACAATATCAAACAACAAAACATTGAAAACTAAACATTTAGCCAAGTCAATAAAACAGTTGTATAAAATAACCCTTTTAGGAAGTAGCTATTTTGTCTTTAAATTGATGTAACTTTTGTATGGTATCAAAATAGCCTTTATGTTGCTTTCCAAACCCCTCTATCAGGTCCGGAGGTTAGCCCGGATAAACACAGACAGACAAATATGTTAAAATTGTTTATTTGAGTTTCGGTATCGTGTGAATAACCTATGTGCACTTGAAAAAACATTTGTATTGATATTACAGACAGACTCTCTAATTTTATTTAAATGTGTATTTTCAAGTTCTTTTTTCAGCTTACGCTATATCTCATATCCCGCACAGCAGAGTATGCAGAGGAAATCTAGTGTTAAGACATTCCTTTTCCCCACTTTCCTCGCAATTTTCAAGGCATCGAGTATTGAGTGGCGGAACTCAACGCCACGCTCTGCCTTGTTACCAAAGTAAAGAAATGAAAATATTAATAAATTATTTTTCATTTTTCCGGGTGGGAACTTAACCCACATTTAAGTAGACTTTAAGTACACATCCACGGCAAGCGCAGTTTTTCCCGCATAAACTCCGATCCCGATCCTAAATCTTGAAATCTCAGTGTTCTTTAACATTATACAAATTGAAAGCTTCAACCAATTCTGTAAAATTGTTGTATAAAATATCTGTCATAGCTATTAACAAATTTGCCGAACTACGAGTACGTACTTTAAATTGATGTAACTTTTTGATTTATGAACCGATTGTTATAAAAAATATAGTAACGGAAGCTGCCAGACTCCAATAATGAAAACCGCACATTTTTTTATTTTATTACTTTAATAAAGGTCCCCAAAAATTTTTTTTCTTACATATCTTCCATATTCAGATGTATTCCACGTATAGATACTTTTTTTAGCGTCACGCTATATCACGCATACAGCAGGGAGTGTCAAAATGCAGCAATCTAGCATTATGACACTCCGTACCCCATTTTCTGCCGAAGGAGGGGGTTAAGTGGAACTTGACACTGCGCTTTGCCCGTGGCAAACTCATGCCCGCTTTGCCCGACACCAGAGCGAAAAAATTAGAAAAAATAAATATTTTATTACCTCAATCAAGTAGGAATCGAACCCACAACCTGTCGCGTTTACAGTCAAACTTTGGCTCCTGGACCACCTCGACACAACATACCTATATACATAATAATATCTATGTGCAAATCACACGTTATGGTTTTGGCTCCTCAGTGTTAATATTTACTATAGCGTCGTATTTATATACATTGTATTCAATCTAAACAGAAAGCTAACTAACTGTAAGCTCTTTACTGAGTAAAAAAGCCGAATATGATAGGATTAAAATAGATTAAATTTTATATATAATTATTACGAATTTAAATATTTCTATTTTCCTGGTCTTTATATGTTTATATATAACTAATTCTTGTGCGGTTCTTCCCCGTGGTCTAATAAAAATAATTATGAGTTGTGCTTGTGCATATATCATAAAATGACATATTTTTAATACAGAAATCAATAATTATGGCCGCAGGTGCAATATATTACATAGAAGAGATTAACCTTGTATAATATAGTGTTAGAAATCGGAAGCGGTTATAGTTTAAAAAAAACACGATAAAAACACACATCGTCCATATGTTTCTAAACTATTTAGAAAGGGATACTACGTAATTGCAATAAGTGACATGTATCACCTAATAACAATACTTCACACTAGTTTCACTAGTTTTTTCACCTAAATCTACCCTTTTACACGAGTACGCTAACAATAGGTATAGCCTAAATCCATATATATTCTCGATGAATGATGATGATGATTCTTTATAAAAAAAAATCTCAATTGGAACCATCAAAGTTCGTACCAGAAAGTAAAACTAAAGAATACAAATTCTTTAATGCGGTTTATAGACGATGCGGTATCAATAAGAGTAGCATACATGTGGTTCAAGCGTTCACACAAGACAGACAGACAAGAAACTCAAAAACAATATTTTTGCTTTCTATTATTCTTTTTAAGTCTCCCTCTATCCATTTCAGTCAAAATTATTAAATGTACAGACAAAATATTTTTACTGTTTTATTAGACAGTAACACTCGAAGCATATAAATGACATGGATATAAATATTATCAATCTTTATATTATAGTTTTGATATTATTTTTACCATCACGACTTAGCTTAGAGGGTCGTATAGCAATTGTTGGCTTAACAATGAGTAACAACTGGATATAAAAGAAAACAGTACTTATCACTGAGGACTCTTCACAAAGCCGGATTGAGAACAATCCGGTTCCAATTTTTGTTTACACATCGCTTCCGTCTTGGCGGAAGCGACGTGTAAACAAAAATTAGAACTCCTAGCAACTCTTAGCCTAACTTTAGTCTTATTAGATTTATACAAAAATATCCAGTTTATTATAATGGATGGATTATATCTGCAAATTAGGTTCAAGTAACTCTTAGAAATGGAAAAGTTTTTTTTGCCTACATTTTACATGTTTTATCTGCTCTAATGGATAAATTGAAACAACTTATCTCTTCAAAACGTATTATAGATTATTTTTCACTAGATGTCCATAAAAGGATCATGCAAACTAAATAATAAGTTTTTTTTTTATAACTATTATAAGCACTTTTTTTTACTTCACGCTGTATTCCGCACACAGCAGGGTAGGCAGAGGGAACCTAGTGTTAAGACACTCCGTTCCCCACTTTCTGTCGAATTCTGGAGGCATTGCGTGTTAAGTGGTAGAACTTAACGCCGCGTTTAGCCTTGACACCAGAGCGAAGAAATGGAAATATAAATTTAAGTAAATATTTCATCTCCTCGAGGGGGTATCGAACCCACAAACAGTCGGTTTTACAGTCACACTTCGTGCTGCTGCGCCACGACTGGCCTCTATAAGCACATCGACTATTTATTTTGGTCAGTAAGTGTGCAAAACAAAAAGTTTCTTAAAGTTTTTAGTTTCACGCTGTATTCCGCATGAAGCACGGCAAAAGGAGCTTAGTCCACTCAGCTCCGAATTTTTTGGCCAAATTCTGGCGCGTTACCTCGACACCAAAGCGAAGAAATTAAAATATTAAATATTTCATCTCCTTAGTGGCAATCGTACCCATAACCTGATTTTCTTCCTTCTTTTTTTAAAGTTAATTTACTTTATGTGACTTACCTTGTAAGAACGGGATAAGCTTGCAAAGAATTGCACCAAAGAGGAATCGCCTATATATCTGTCCCACCAGTGTAAAAGGCAAGCAGAATACGCCAAGCAGAAAATCCGATACGGCCTGGGAAAAGAAAAATACATGTAGATACAAGTATGTCGATGCTCTATGAGTATGTCCAATGTCTGTCTGATCTATATATATGTTAGATCGTAGGTTTCAATCTAATGGGAAATATTTGTGTTATAACTATAAGAATTAATCAATTAATGTGGCTACCAAACGCAGTGGCCCAGCGTCTGATTGTTAGAGCGATGGTTGTGGAGCCGAAGGAATGACGTCACATCACACACAGCAGTGTAGGCAGAGGGAACTCGGGAATTGAGTGTTGACTCCGTTCTCATTAAGACACTTCCATCCTCCACTATCCGCCGAGTTCATGAAATATTAAGCCTTGATCGTTTCTACTTTGGTAATGAATAAATAAAAAAAATATGCATGGCAATACACATAAATAGCATAGTTAATTATAAATAATACAATCTATAATAAATATAATATAATAATTCGAAGTCTATGATAGCACGATCTTTAAGGATCAAATCTGGGGGCACGGCAGTGCCCCCGCCAAGTCGAGCAAAAAACAGCGGCACGGCCGTACCATCCTTTTCTCGAAGCAATTCAGGCCATTTTCGACCCCCTATAACTTCGTTGTGGATAAAACAAGAAACCTGAATTTTCAGTAACTAATCAGGTATAATATAAACACGGTATATTTAAAATTTCAATCAATTTGAACCAGTAGTTTAAGAATGACAACTTGTTAAATTTTCTAAATTTTGTCACTCACTGACTGACTCACCGATCATCAAAAGTCCAAGGCACTTCTAGCAGACATAGAAACTTCAAATTTAGAATACAAATAGAGTTTAGTGTCTTAATCATGGGAAAACTTAAATATTTTGTAATTTCGATCCAGTTTTCCAAATACACCAACTGCATGAATAACTTTGTAATCCCATATAAATGTATAGGATTACAAGGTTACATTTGCAGTTAATGAATCTTCATTATTGATAATAGAAAATAATAAGTGTAGATAGGTACCAAAAAGTAGGACTCTACAAAAAGAAGTGAGATGCCATCAAAAACATGAAATCACAACCTATCGAAAGACATAATAGACATCATATTCGGAAGGACTCTGGTGAGGAATTCGGTTGCTGGCCCGTCGTGCTGTGTAGCGTTATAGTGTGATACATACTAATAATTAAATCATGCGATGTCCAAGTCGATCTATTTGTTTAAAACGTAAAATATTTTTAATATTGGCATGATAATAACTACTGTAATAACTTAAGACAGAAGGTCCTTTAAGTAGAGACCAAATAGATTAACCGACTTGGTATTACATAGATCGCACAACTTTTTACGGTAGAAAGACTGAGCTGCGAGACTTGGGTTTTTTTACAGGATGTTTTTGATGGCATTTCTTTTAAAAGCAATATATGTGTAGGAGCGACACATTGATTTTTTTTTTTTTTTTGATTTATTTATTTTCTCAAAATAACAAATATAAAAAACTTACATCTACTCCGCCAAACCATTTAAATGGTTTACCGACGGACAAAGCTCTCATATACACATTTTTAACTTAAACTTAAAACACTATTTGTAAAAAAAAACAAGTTTTAAACTTATAAGCTAATTTTAAATAACAACTGTTTATATAAATGTTTTATATTTAACAAACATAATAGATTGATTTTTTTAAAAGTGGGTAGGCAACAAAAATACGCCGAGATAACTCGGCATCAACGACGAAATGTGCGTTATTGCGGCAAGGCTATTATTATAAATTTTGTTACATTTAATCTTAAGTATTTTTTTTTTTTCATATATTTTTTACATTGTTTGTTTTGTATTTTAATTATTATACTCTATACAATATATATTTTTTTAATTAAATAATATATATATTTTTAATGATTTGTTTTTTTATATCGGTAATTCAAATTCTTTTGACATTAGTATATTTTTTAGTTTACGTTTCACAATATTTAACTGTCTTGCAGTATCTTTTATCTCTGATGGAAAAGAGTTAAATATCTTTGGAACTGTCCATTCTTTTGTACGTTTGCCATAAAAATTATTTACTTTAGGTATTTTATATAGAGGATTGTTTATATTTCTACGTGTCATATGCTCATTATTAATTTTATTTTTAAATTCTGTGCTCCAAAATTCTGATAAGGCTATACCTAAAATCAATTTCTTATCTATTGGAAGAAGTTTACATTTTTCAAACAAAAAATCATTATCTATTTCCTCTTTGGCAAAGTTTTTACTAATAAGAATTTTTAGAAATCTTCCTTGTAGATCTTTGATTTTGTTTACATGAGTGTAAAATGTAAGACCGTAACATTCAAGTCCATATGACACCACAGATTCCACCAAACTATGATATAATATATAAAGTACGTATTTAGGAGTAGAATAACGTAACTTCTTAAAGTTACTCAATATAATTCTTAGTTTATTACAAACACTAGAAACTTGAGTTTTCCAATTAAAAGAATCATCCAAAAATATGCCTAAATATTTATATTTTTTTACAATTTCTACGTAATTACAATTACACATTTGATTTTTATGTAGACAATCATAAGAATGTCCTTTTACTTTTATATTTTTATTATATCGCTTATAATTTGAACTTATACATAGCAATTTTGTTTTGTTAGTATTAAGTATAATTCCATTGTCGTGTGACCATTTCGTAATGTTATCAAAATCTGTTTGTATATTGGTTTGAATAGTGTGGTGATCATTTGCTGCATATAGAATACATGTATCATCAGCGAACATATACTTATGACATCTTTTTATGACTGACACTAAGCTGTTTACGTGGATAATGAAGCACATTGGACCCGTTACAGATCCCTGTGCAACTCCATATCTCATAGTTTTTTGGTTACTATAATTACTATTTATTTTTACAGTAAAAGCTCTATTTGTCAAATAATTCCTAAACCATCCCAACATAAATCCACGTATACCGCTCTCTTCAAGTGATTTTAGAAGAGTTAAGTGATCTAAAGTATCAAACGCCTTTTTAAAATCTATAAATAATACTGCGACTAGCATTTTTTTATTCAAATAGTTATTTACATCGTTCGCAAATTTTGATAATAACTGTGTGGTATTTTTCCCTCTTTGAAATCCGTATTGTGCTGAATTAATAACATTAAAAGTCTTTAAAAAGTAAGATATTTGGTTAACTATAGTTTTTTCTACTACTTTATTTATTGAAGGCAAAATGGCAATTGGTCTATAATTATTGAAAGATTTGTTTTCACCCCCCTTAAATAATGGTCTGACAATAGAAATTTTTAGCAAATCAGGATATATTTGATTGTTAATTGTAAGATTTATAAAGTGAGCTAATATTGGACTGATTTCAGTTTTTATGGATTTGATATCAATTAACCTTATATTATCAACTCCAGGAGATTTTTTTACTTTTAAGCTACCTATAACTTTACTAACATCGCTCGAAGTTACTTTTTTATATCTAAAAGAAACATTTTGTGAATTTACATACATATCTCTATCTAAGAAATTATTATTGCATAAGTGTTTTATATTATCTACTTCTTCACTAAAAGCATTAGCGAATTTTTCGCAAATAGTCCTTTCATCTATATCTTTCATGTTACTCAAAATGATGTCATCTATGGATTTTTTGCTTCTTCCCAGTAACTTATTCATGTGTTCCCACATTTTTGCTGCATTATGACGTAGGTCCAATAATTTATTTTTTTCATATTTGTTTTTTGCTTTATGTATTGCTTTATTAGTACTGTTTCTCCATCTATT
>JAATLQ010035916.1:0-33352 GCA_013421005.1 Heliconius erato x Heliconius himera | reverse complement strand
GATCCCTGCGATCCTTACGCGTTTATTTAAAAATGTATAAAATTTTACTCAAAATCAAACACTCCTCGTAACTCAACCACGGGCTCTCATATATCAGCGGTGACAAGTGACACGTGTGCAGGTTAGTGCTGCCACTACTCAAAAAAAATCTAACAAAATTTCTTTTTAAAATAGCTCTGTTAACACATATTTTCAAAGGTGCCCCTGTTCAAAGCTACCCCCCTCTCCCCTATATATAACTATTTGATGAAAGAATATTTAGTTCCTTTATAATGGGAAAGTTTAAATATAATCAGTTTTACATTTTATCCCACACATAGCAGGGTAGGCAGATGGAACCTAGTGTTATTGTTAAGCCACTCCATTCCCTAATTTGCGCTGAAATTTGTGAGGCATTGCGTGTTGAATGGCGAAACTCAACACCGGACTTTTTGCTGCCTTAGTGCCAGCGCAAAGAAGTTAAAATATTTAATAAATAATAATTCATTTCCCCGAATAGGGAACCCACAACCATCGTGTTACAGTCACACTCTTGTGCCCCTACGCCACGACGGCCTCAATTAAATATATTAATCCAAATTTTATAATTTTTATCACTAGCAAGATTTGAATACTGTTCGAACAAAACGTACATAAGTAACGTACTCTTTAACATATACTGAAAGAAACTATTTTTTTATTTTATTATCACAAAAATCTTATTTTTTTTTCTCATATTACTCTATTGTTCACTGTTTGTATAACAAAGATGAGTTGTGTTGCAGGTCTTGATTTGTCTTTTTTATCTTTTTGTGTGTAACTTTTCATCATTATGGAAATCGTATCAACGACTATAGCTTATAAATACGTATCCAACGTTCAAAAAAGATTGCGAGCATAGCAATCTTAGGTCGGCCACGTATCAGTCAGGGGGAGAACTCACTTACGATATTTTTTTCCATGTCCTCGTAAAATTTGGGAAAGCTCTGCCAAGCAAAAGCAAAGCCAAGTACCTATAATAGGCATTGGAGATTGAGAGAGAGAAAATATTAAACAAAACATTTAACCGAGACTAGTTGTGGGGCAGAGCGAGGCGAAGCTGCTTTAAATTCCACCACTCAACACGCAATGTCTTCTGAATTCGGCAGAAAGTGGAGAACGGAAGTATCCTAATGGAAACAGAGTGTCTTAACACTAGGCTATCGGGTTCCCTCAGCCTATCCCACTACGTGTTATATACAGCTTGAAGCCAAAAACAAAAACATTTAACCAATATACATAAATCCTTCCTACAAATGTACACACAAACATTTCAATGTAAATACAAATATTTACACAAATAACGGTTTGCCAATTATAAAATGTAATTTTAATACTATAGCCCTATTAATTACTAACTATCGAGTGTTTGATTTGCTATCTGTATGTTGACATTTTACATTACGTAGAGCGCTTATGGATCTAATTAAAATAATTGTGGTACAGGGTGAAAAGTGCAATATACACAACAATATACCTACTCTCGTACATTCGTTTTATTCCCTAGCTTTGGTAACTTGGGAAACCACGGCGTTGAGTTCCGCCACTAAACATGCAATGACTCGAAATGGAGTGTCTTATCAATAGGTCCTCAGATTCTCTCTGCCTAACCTGCTATATGAAAACTCCTTCGAGTGTGAATCGAGCCCGCAACCATTGCGTTTACAGCTTAAGAGGCTGTGCTGCTGCGCCACAACCGCCTTAAATAATCTTTAATATATGAAAATAGTATGTAAAAATTATAGACACAAAATACAAATGACTTAATAACTTTAGTGTACAAGTTATCTTCAAAATCAAATCAAATCAAACCAGCTTCACGCTATATCCTGCACACAGCAAGGTAGGCAGAGAGAACCTAGTGTTAAGACCCCACTTTCCGCCGGGTCCTGGAGGCATTTGTAATTGATATCCCAAATTCCTTTCAATATATTATTTAATAAATAATGCCTTGGCTCGTGAAGTGTCTAGTGGTTAAAACCGTTTATAGTTGTGATCGTGAAGAACCCAAAATCTTTTAGAGATTCAGAGGAAACAGTATTAAGAATTTTATATTATGCCATTAGAAGGTATCGCTTTAAGATATTTGCCATCAGAAGTTGTTCTTGTGTCAGTTATTTAGATAACTGTAGACTCGACAATACAACATTGTCATAACTCGAAGCTCGTCCGAAAGTAAGCCAAGAGCGCGTCCTATCTTCCCCTTCACTATAACTGCGAACTAGTTATAATAAAAGGAAGAAAGAGTACGGCCACCTCCCCCCGCCCCTACACCTTGAATGCCGACCAGACTGCGGCTGCAACAGTCTTATTGAACTCTCCGGGACGTTTGTGTGTGATCTTTCCGAAGGTACTTGTTAAGCTTGTTTATATTAAGATTGTATTAGAATAGTGATTCGTGATGTTGCTTGATTTGTGAGATCAATATAAGTCGTTGGAACGAACGCACTACCGCAAGGCGGCCGATATGTTAAATAAACGCACGGCACACACCCCACAGTCGAGTCTCGAACCGTAGGCGGACACTACTACATACACCAGAGTTCCAGGACATAAAATAGCACCACACACCCGTACGAGACAGGCGGACACTACTACATACACCGGACCTGGGACATAACAGCACCACACACCTACTAGTCGTATACCAAGTGGTATATAATATGTCAATGACAAACGCCATACAAGCATAGCTTACGTATCGCGAGCGTACTGCGAGACGGCATCAGCCACGACATAGTTAATGTCGCTATAACAGTTCGCATAAGCCCATCCCGTCAGCCTTCGCGACGTCAAGCAACATTCAATATTATAATAATGTTCAAAGATCACTTCGAACCATAATATGTGTCGCTCCTACACATATATTGCCTTTATAAGAAATTCGATCCTAAAAGATTGTGCCATTATAGGCTTCCAATTATTATATTATATTTATAATACATTTGGTACGAGTCTGTGCATCATACATATTTGTACCGTAGTACTTGATAGTTTGACTCGACCGCTGCCTTCCAAGCACCACTACCTATATGGACAGAACGACGGTCGCGACACTCGGGACGACAATACACGAACTCGTCTCCATTAATATGGTATTCAATATATATAGTTTGTAATTAACTATGTTATTTATATACCTATTGTTAGTGTATTGCCATGCATATTTTATTTTATTTATTTATTTATTTTTAACTTATACCCAAGGTACATACTGTTACAATTGCATGTTGAGTGGCGGACCTCAACGCCGCGCTTTGCCTCGACACCAGTGCGAAGAAATGAAAATATAAATGTAAGTAAATATTTTATCTCCTCGAGTGGGCATCGAACCCACAACCAGTCGATTTTACAGTCACACCCTGTGCCCCTACGCCAGGACTGGCTTCAAGACAAGTTATCTTCATATCAAAAAAATCTCAAAACAGCCAATAAATATCCATAAGCACCTAACAGAAAAGAAGTTTATCTAAATATTTCCTTTTACATTTTCATCCAGAACGATGTCGAGCGATTAGAACTGACGTTAAGTGGCTTTCGCCATGACATACATGTCTGACACGATTTGCTTCAAAGACGCGTTTTTTGTTGCCCTGAGGACATTCTTTTTTTCATATAGCCGCCTACCTTTGATTTCGCCGTCTCTGGCTGTCATTTTTTTTTTATTTATTTTGAGTGTTGTTTGTTGTGAAGAAATGGGTCGTATTGTAAATAACGTAGCGAATGCTAGATATATTCTGTTTTTTTTTAAGATTTTAATATTATATTTATGTGTATAATAGTCCTTTTTAAGCTTCACGACTAGGCTAGATAGACCAAAGCGAGAAAAGGCAAATTTTAAATTCATTTACCCGAGAGGGTATCGAACGTACAACCTATCGCGCTTACTATCGCACGACTGTGTCTAAAGTGCCAAATAATATACAATTATTTGTAGTTGCAGTTGTATTATTATAATGTACAAAGTACAATGCATATTTTGTAAGGATAATTATAAATGTCAGTGAGGCGAAAAAGTTAGTTAGTAAGACACTCTGTTCCCATTAAGACATTTCCGTAGTCCACTTTCCGCCGAACTCTGCAAACATTGCGTGTTGAGTGGCGAAACTCAACGCCGCACTTTACCTCGTTACCAGAGCGAAAAAAAAATATAAAATATTTAAAAATAATAAAAATTTTCAATATTCTTTCAAAAATCCGCATCATTTTCATATTTATCCGCCATGTTAAAACATGTTCCTACTAGTTAGCACGCCACTATGATATATAATATACGACAGCCCCGGTAAATGGGAAGTAAGGAGCCTCCCCGGAGTACGCTGCACTCAGAGTAATTCCAACGTTGCTTCGTTTACCACAACTTTGTAATTCCTTAGGGTGCGCCTTTGGTGTTGAATTATACTGTTTTCGATGCGCTTGTGTTACCAGAGGTTGTTGCTAAGGATATTATTAGATATTCCTAGACATGTTTAAATTGTGTTATGTTGTAGTATTTTCACGCTTTAATAGAGGAGGGAACTTCCGAACGTAGTGTTAAGACACTCTGTTCTCATAAAGACATTTTCGTTCTACGCTTTTCGCCGGATTTTGGAGGCATTGTGTGTTGAGTGGAAAAACTCAACGCTGTGCTTTACCCCGATAACAGAGCGAATAAATGGAAATATCAAAAAAAAAATCCTTCAGTAGGAATCGAATACACAACCTATCGCGTTTACAAACGCACAGTTGTGCGCCGCTACGACCTCCCTAACATACCATAGTATCATATGAAAAATTACTAGAATATTGTGTATTAAAAAGAAAATAAGTTTCTACTGTATAATATAAACAGCAAAACCATTGCTTAAATGTATCATGTAGAAAAACATCACTATCCCTTTCTAATCTCTTAATCTTATTCTTAATTATTATAAAGTAAATCAAAGATTTAATACCTTAAAAGGAACATAAAATCCAGGTTCTCCATGTAATTTTTTCCTAGTTACAAGTTGTATTACACATATAGCAGACTGAAGAAACTTTTTCTTAGGACACTACGTTCACACTCACTCTATGACTTTTTTATGAAAAATAATGTGCTTAAAGGCAGAACTCAACGCCGCGTTTTATCTTGCTACCAGAGCGGAGATATGAATTAATTTCTTTAAGTGGAAATCGAATCTACAGCCGTCGCGTGTACTACCTCCATGCAAAACTATTTTCTATATTAAACACTATAAATAACGATTCATACACAAAAATACTAAACTAACTGAACTGGTCCGCGATATTTCGCACTTGTGGCCGGGTTGAGAGTAAATCGAAATTCAATATCCGTTCGAGCTGCAGTTCTTGTAATACGTCCGAGGTTATTCGGGGACAACCGTTTTCCTTTGGACCAACGTATTTATACTTCAGCTTTTCACTTGTAATATAAATTTACTTATTTTTTTTAGGGTTCCGTACATTTTAAGGAAAAAAGGAACCTTTATACGACCACTCTGTTGTCCGTCTGTCTGTCTGTCTGTCAAAACCCTTTATCTCAGAAACGTTAGAAGATATCGAGTTGTAATTCAAACCATACACTCAGATCTGCGGCCTCATTATTTCCTGATAAAAACATATTTCTATATTTACTTAGAAAAAAGAAACCCGAATTTCAAATTCAGGCTCAAGAACTCAAAGAGAGCCAGAATTTCAAAAAAAGCCCGAGACCTTAAATTTTACTACGGAAACCTCGGTGGGCGAGCCCGAATCGCGCTTGTCCGGTTTTTATTTTATTTTATTTTCTCTCTTCATATTTGGATGCACTCAATATTTGTACGTTTACTAATTATGAGACAAGTCGTGGCTAAAATTTGCAGAAAATAGCAGAGCATTTTATCATCCTTTAGAAAATTATTGCGACGTGTCCCCACCGAAAGTAAAATAAAAAACTATTTTTTTTTTTGGTAAAATAAGAACCACTGTAATATACATATATAAAAAAATTACAACCGACTTTTATAGAATAACGTCTGGATATACCAAATAGAGTGTAACCCAAACCAACATTTAAACGAAACCTTAAAGTTTTACGATCACAGAGAGTATTAAAATAAAAATAGAATCGACCGAGCTTAAACTAGAAGATACCCGCTCTAAGTGGATTTCTCACAAATATATGCATTTCATATTTTTATAGAAGCTCTTCAGCCAACTTTGAGGAATAAAAGCTCGAAGTTAGTTTTCTTGTTGGAAACATTTTACGGGTAAACTTAGTGGATTAACAAATTATCTACATTCCGTTACATAATTTTGTTTGAGGACCGTAGATTTGGTTCAGTGAGTAAATTAGAATGATTGGAGTTTATTTTTATATTATGAAATTCAGGAATCGAACCCGCTGATGAACGTGAACGGTACTGTTTTTTAATATGTACATGTAGAATTTAGCGGTAAGTGGGGAACGGAAGTCTTTTAATATAATACTAGGTTCCCAGGAACCCTCTACATACCCTGTGAAGTGCGAAGTTCAAGCGTGAAACTATTTTTTTTTTAGAATATGTTAAAAATACAAAGTTTCTTCTTCAGTTTCTAGCTCTATCTAGTTGCAGGATAGGTAAAGGGGACAGGAGGAGGAGGAGGAGGATGAGGAAGTTCACTAGGAACCTAAAGCAAAACCTAGAGCAAAACATAAGAAGTTCCGTGTTGAGAGGGGAGCTTAACGCTGTTTCTTGCCAGAGAGAATAAATGGAAATAACAAATTTTCCCGACTGGGAGTCGAACCTAGATCTATCGAGTATTCGCTAGTAGTTTATGACTTTAATACAAACTTATAATAAAGATGCAAAAATTGAATCTTTACTAGATAATTGAATATAAAATAACCAATAAGAACTTCTTTCTTGAAAAGGTAAAATGAAAATGAAAAAATTCTCGCTTCAAAACTCGCGCTAACTTTTAACTATCGATAATATTCATTAAGTTTGAACTGTTGAAGCGTTTTATTGATAATTGAATGGTTGTGATATTGCATTCTACTTGCATTTTATTATATGTATTTAAATTATCAAAATGAGTGGGGTAGGGAAGTTTTTTTAATGAGAACGGAGTGTTTTAATACTAGGTATCCAGGGTCCCTCTACCTACCCTGCTGTATGCGTGACTCTTGGAGAAACTTAGTGTTAGAACACTCGGGTCTACTTTCCGTCCAATTCCCTAAGCACGCTTTGAGTGGTGGAACTCGCCGTATTTTGTCTTAATTCCAGAGGGAAAAAATTCAAAAAGAATCATTCTCCATAAAAATCAATCAAATTTGGCCCAAAGCAAAAAAAAAGAAAACACTACGTCTCGACTATAATATTTTTTTTTTTAAATGAAAAAAAAAAGACAACAGTAATCTATTTCAGTAATCACCACAACGTCAAAATTGAACCAGGGATTTATAATTTAACATAAATTCAAATATTTCCACAATGCCCTGTCCGTTTAGATAAGGGCGGGCCATTTATAAAGTGGCAAACATAATTAAGTATTTTAATGTCGAGTTAGACGACCATCGTGGAACAGATGGAACCAGCTACTGTATTAAAATATTTTTAGGCGAAATATTTTAAATATTCATGAAAAAAAAAATGAAGCCAGTCGTGGCGCAGCGGCACGAGGTGTGACTGTAAAACCGACTGGTTGTGGGTTCGATCCCCACTCGAGGAGATGAAATATTTACTTAAATTTGTATTTCTATTTCTTCGCTCTGGTGTCGAGAGGTTACGCGCGGCGTTGAGTTCTGCCACTCAACACGCAATGACTCCAGAATTCGGCAGAAAGTGGGGAACGGAGTGTCTTAATACTAAATTCTCTCTGCTTACCCTGCTGTGTGCGGGATACAGCGTGAAGCTGATTCATGAAAAATGGTCTGACTGTAGACGACGGCTGTGGGTTCAATCCTTACTAGGGTAAATTATTATGTTTGTTTTGTTTTATTTTCCACCCTATTGCCTGCTGTTAACTAAACCCAACACGCAATATCTTAAATATTATTTCCAATATAAATCATTTCATATACTAAACACATTAATCTTAATTAAAATTTAAAAATCCAAAACAAAAGCCAGAACAACCCATTATAGATTCAAACTGAGTGCAACGGAAAAGAAAAAAAAAAGTAGTTAAAAAGACCGAATGCATTTAACCGCTGAAGATAAGAAGCACATTCAAACTGGATTTCTTGGGCAATCCACTGGAATGGTACTAAAATTTATTCGCCCAGAGGGTGCTATTTATATCGGCGTCTCAAAAATGAACGAGATTATCTACAGCCGCAAAACGTGTTCAGAATATCAATTTTCTTTTCAAATTTGTGAATGCGCCATCCTGATATGGTGGTTTGGATAGTTAACAAAAGCGACGGTGTAACTCAATAGTGTTTAATGTTACGTTTACTGCTGTGTAAACTGGTTGTTTTATTGTTTAATGGTAGTGGACGGTTGGTAGGTTTGTCAGTTTAGGTTTGGGTTCGAATCCAGTGGTGGGTGGGTTTTGCGTTTTAATATGACGGACATCGTGAATTGTGAAAAGTAGCGGTTGCGAGCTAGATTCTAACTCATGGGAATGAGTTTATTTAAATTCCTCGATTTGGCAAGTAGACTATGCACAGCGTTGAGTACCGCCACTTAACACGCAGAGCTTGAAAATTGGGCGGGAAGCGGAGAATGAACTTTCTTAACACCAAATTCCATCTTGTCTACTCCACTTTTCGAGTAAAAGCATAAAACTATTTTATTCGCTTATAATTTACAAAAATAAACCTAATAAATCGTACAAATCGTCCGTAACGTCAATTTTGAAATTTCAACTTTAAATCGAATAAACAATAAAATGGAGAAAGAAACTAAACCGACTTGCCAGCATTGGACGAGGCTATACCAGAAGTTTTAATAGGAAAATTGTAAGTACTCCAATGTTTCCCAAGTAAAATTTAACAATGGATCTTTTGTGAAACTTCGCCTTTCCCATATATGTATTTCTTTATTACATGAAGTCTATTAGTTTTTTAAAAAGGGATTTGTATTAAAAATATAAATATATATTTTCATATACTTTTTATAGATTTATAGAGATATTTCATATTTTCGTTTGCCTTGTGATAACTGATAATTAAGCAAAAACAAAACAAAAAATATTTTAATTTTGAGATAAGATACGTCCATTATTCATAGCTAAATGAAATAATTTTAAAAAATAAAAAATAAATCAGCTTCACGCTGTATCCCGCACACAGCAGGCAGAAGAATGTCGAATTCTGGAGGCATTGCGTGTTGTGAGGCAGAACTCAACGCCACGCTTAACCTCGACACCAGAGCGAAGAAATGGAAATATAAATTTAAGTAAACATTTCATCTCCTCGAATCGAACCCACAACCAGTCGGTTTATATTATCTTACTTAAACAGCAAACAGATAATATAATTTTATACCAGTAAATGTAAGTACATTTAAAAGTTGAACATTTCATTTGTCAGTCAGCCATTGAAAACGCAACAAAAGAAGATTGAACTAAAGAATGATTTGTTCCCGACAGACAGGACCACACTCAATTAACAATATTAATCTGTTTAATGTTCTCCATTATTACATTCGTTCATCTCTTATAAGACGATGACAGCGGAGGAGGAGGAGGAGGAGGAGGAGGTAATGTCGCCGTCTTAAATTCAAATTAAAACAAAATTTACATGATGACATTTAATTATTGAGATGTAGCTACGCTTCATTTTGGCAGTGTTTTATTTAAATTGTTGAATAATTAGACATAATCGTTTTTTATTAAAATTAATGTATTTTTTTCTGTTTAACGCTGTGTCTCGTGTAGAGTGGATAGACAGAAAGAATTCAGTGTCAAGACTCTCCGTCCGAGTTCGAGATATTAAAAAATAGAAGTAACTCTGATTACAGGTATAACTAATCTGATACATATAATGTATATGAGTTATAATGAGTTTAATATATACATTATATTTAATTAATTAACGTGATATAGCCTTCCTCCATTAATGTACCAATTCAACAAAAAAAAATTTTTTCGATTCGATTCAATAGTTCCTGAGATGAGATCAATAATTCCTTATAGAATTATAGATGTATATAAACCTTCATACAAAATTATATATAATATTATATGCAAATTAGTATGGTAATATTCGATACGATCCAACCATTCTAAAGTCTATAAAATTATTAACGTATTGACGCTCCAAGCGATAAGTTGATAATCGTAAAATAAAATGTTCAATGGAAAATATATTTTTGTGCATTCATATAGTACATTCATATATTTTTGTGCATTCATATAGTACATTCATATATTTTTGTGCATTCATATACCACGTTCATATATTTTTGTGCATTAATATAGTACGTTCATATAGTTCATTGATTTTCATGTAGAAATAAGGAAGGCTTAAAAATCATCATACTTATATTTCAATATATCAAAAATTGCGCTTAGTAGACCTTATACACCATTTTGGATAACCAAGGTTGTGTCTGACTATGCAAGCGATGATCGTGAGTTCGATTTCCATTCGGAGTATAAAAATAACCATTTTAAATATAAAGTCGAGCACTTAGTACAAGTATTTGCAAGCCCGATGAAACAACTACCAACCGATCAGATAAAATAATTATTTTACATAAAAAATAAACTAGTCCAAATAAAAAAAAAATAGAAAAATTAAATAAATCATCTTCACGTTATATCCCGCACACAGCAGGATGTTGTGCAGACTCTCGGGTAGGCAGAGGGAATCTGGTATTAAGACATTCCGTTCCCCACTTTCCGCTAATTCGGAGGCATTGCGTGTTAAGTGGCGGAACTCAACGCCGCTTTTTGTCTCGACACCAGAGCGAAGAAATGAAAATATAAATGTAAATCAATATTTCATTTCCTCGTGTGGAGATTGAACCCACAACCAGTCAATTTCACAGTCACACTGCGCCCCTGCGCAACGACTAGCCAAATCCATTTAAAGCTTCCAAGTCATACATACACGCTTAAAACACAACCCTCCTCTTGAAATTCGGTTAAAAAAACAGCATACGCCACGTTCCGATCACCAATAGGGATTTAAGACGAATGTAATCACATTATCTCATTAGAACAATGTTACGGAGCGACGGTATCAGCGGATTTAAATTGCCGCCATCGATCCTGGCCCCCCGAGGTGGTGCCATCTTACGCTAGCTCCTCTGGGTGTACTTACAATTGTTGGCCAAACTGTAATAGTCTATTCGATTAACGATTCGTTGTAATGCAAATGGAATTTTGTGTGAGTTTCTTTTTTGCTAATCTATTATATATAATATGACCGATTAGAGTGTAATCGCGAATGTTGTAGGTTCGATATTACTCAGGGGAATATATTATGTTTAATTTTGAGTTAATATCCTCCGCTCAGCATATAATCTCTCGATTTCACACGCAAAACGAAGGACGATGTGTCTGAACACTAGGTCCACTTTAAATACCATGCTATATGCGGTTCAAGACGTGAAGCTAAATAAATAAACAGATTTAAATTTAATATACTAATTAAGAGTAGTATAAAATAAATCTTTCCGCAATAAATTTAGAAGTAACGTAGTGTCTTTCTTATTTCTCGGGGTGTACTTCCAAATCTTGGTCTCTTTTTAATATAAATTATATTCGAACTCTAATATAAGGAATAGTTATATTTCAAATAAAATTTAATATACGAACTAATATATATAATTATATTATTATTTATTAATATTTTCATTTCTTCCGACGTTGAATTTCACCACTCAAAACGCAATGCCTCGAAACATTCGTCGGGAAGTGTGGAAACGGAGTGACTTAACACTAGGTTCCCACTGCCTATCTTGCTATATGCGGAATACAACGTGAAGCTGATTTAATTTATGATTTTAAACTAAAAATTATAATTCCAGTCAAAAATATATAAAACACAAAACACAAATAAACAGAAACAACATCTAATTCAACACACACACGCCCCAGCTACATATTAAACAAAAATCAAGACAAATCCCAACATTAAATATGTAAACGTTCACTCATTCGTCTATGTCGCGTTGAGTTTAATAAAAGATTCACTCGTTCATTACAGTTCAGTGGGCCTTTGGGATAATTCGTTCATTCAGCTTTGCCGGTTGAATGAGCGGATTCGTTATAAGTTCAGTAAATATACCGTGATTTTGTTGTAGGTATGTATGTAGCGTTACTCACGTAGACACCTCAATAGATTGCAAATAACCTACTAGGCGTTTTTTGTATGATGTTTTTTTTTATATTTTTTTGTTTGTTTTAAGCAGATTTTCTTTGAAAATTGAAATATGTGCATAGAGATATTTAAATTTTCAAAGAAAATCTGTTTAAAACAAACGATTGTATTTTTTTTCTTAATATAATTGATTTTTTTTTCACGTTCACGCTGAGGGTAGGTAAAGACACTCCGCTCTCCAATCTAGAGGCATTGCATGTTGAGTGGCGGAACTTAACGCAGCGCTTTGCCTCCAGAGCGGAGAAATGAAAATATTAAATATTTAATTTCCATTATTTTATAATGCGTAATATTTCTTAAATGGACAGTAGCGATTGTAATGTTTTATTACAAACTTATTAGCTTTATGCTTTTTCCCATATAACAGGGTAATCAGAAGAAACCTAGTGTAAAGACATTTTATCTCCCACTTTCCGCCCTCAATCGAGACACGTGTGTTAAGTGACGGAATTTAACGCCCCGCTTTGTCTCCTTACCGAGTGACAAAATTTATATAATTTATTTCTTAGAATGGAAACCGAAAAAAACAAAAAAATATAAATAAAACATTAAAATTATAAGCTGACAAACAAAAACTTTACATTATCAGATTCCAATTTAAGCTAAAATCTCGATGAGCTCGACTAGAATGTACACAACGTTAAGTACGACGGAATGACATAATATTTAAAGACTCCATCCTCTAATACCTTTTGAATATTTAACATTATGATTTCTAAGGCCTGTTAAGTACCATTACTTGGTAAGTTTAATATGAAATTAGACTTTCTGACAACCGCACATATTGTAAGTTTTTATCTTATTTAGCTATATACAATATATACAATAAAAGAAATGAATATGTTAATTTTAACGCATTTTATTTGAAAATCGCTGTGCTATCGAGTACTTTTCAATTACAACTTAACTACTAAATTTAGAAAACAGTGATAATTTACAATACAAATAAAAGCAAAACTTACGTATATTGGAAATTTCTGATTATAACAGAAAAAAAACCAGTATAAATTTATATTTAACATTTTAAACAAAAAAAGCGTGTGTGTAAATTTACTACAATCAGATATGATAATAATGGATTTTATTATTAGAATAGCAGTTAACTCTAGGTCTATATATATGTATATGCTCTGGTGGTCTGTGTATGAGCTCCTCTTAATGTAAAAGACGACATATTTATAGCTTCACGTAGTAGGGTAGGCAGATGGAACCTGGGAATATAGTGTTTAGACACTCCCTTCCCATTAAGACACTTCCGTTCCCCATTTTCCGTTGAATTCTGGAGAAGTGCTTGTGCCCATGCGTCACGACTGGCCTCCTTTTATTTAATGATTAAATCATACAGAAAAATCTATAAATATTCATATAAATTATAATACCTAACAAAGCAAACATTAAACACAAGTTATTCGTTAATATTTTGCTGCGGCAAGCGTTGTAAGTAATCCTACGTTCACGAGACGGCTTTTAATCAAGATCCTGTACGAGTCGAATGTATGGAACTCCAGCGTGGAGCACCGTTCAAGGGTACCCATACATACATAAATTTAACATTATGTTGCGAAATCACAATGGAGTGGTGTATTTTTATTTTTATTTTATAAGGTTTTAAGAATTAAATGTGATTTTTTGGTTTCGTGTTTATTAGCTATGTAAGTAGTCGTGGCATAGGGACACGAAGTGTGACTGTAAAACCGGCTGGTTGTGGGTTCGATCCCCGAGGAGGTAAAAATTTTAAATGTCCATTTGTTCGAATACCTCCAGACACGCAATGCCCCCAGAACTTGGCGGAAAGTGGGTAACGGAGTGTCTTAACACTAGGTTCCCTCTGCCTACCCTGCTGTGTGCGGGATACAGCGTGAAGCTGATAAAAAATAAAAAAAGTAGAAATAAGTTAGTGTCAAGACATTTAGTTTTTTCAATTTTCGATTTCATTCCAGTTTCGTGTCGCAAAAAAAATAATTTAATATTCGATATGTCGATTCATGAAGGTAACTTATAGGTTATATTACGTCTACAGGTGACCCCTGACTGACCTTATTTCACAATAAGGATTAAATTTCATTGACAACAATAACTTTTAAACAAACACCATAAAAATATTAACGAAAAATCATATAACATTTAGAATTATTTATTTATCCATAATATTTTCAGTGAAATACTCGCGTTTCTACAATGAAGAGACGCAAAATCAACAGTACAGTGAGTGTTTGTACAATTTCACAAACAACTGGCTTTCGAGATTTCCTAGTTTTCCTCTTCTAAGGCACCGATTTATTTACCTCACTTCGCCCCTTTTTCCCGTTAAACATTACATATTTTCGGTACGACGGGTGTAGATTGGTATCTTTGTTTTGAATTTTCATATAAGAATTGAGGCCGGTCGTGGCGCAGCGGCACGAGGTGTGACTGCAAAACCGACTGGTTGTGGGTTCGATCCCCACTCGAGGAGATGTAATATTTACTTAAATTTATATTTCCATTTCTTCGCTCTGGTGTCGAGGTTAAGCGCGGCGTTGAGTTCTGCCACTCAACATGCAATGCCTCCAGAATTTGGGAGAAAGTGGGGAACGGAGTGTCTTAATATTAGGTTCCCTCTGCCTACCCTGCTGTGTGCGGGATACAGCGTGAAGCTAAAAAAAAAATTGTAGTTTATAGGCTGCTTGTATGTAATAAAATAATCGATTTCCTATACTATGTGTATACGTTATATGAACTATATGAGCCCGTCACGGCACAGTGAAAAAGCTCTTGTATGATATTGCGAATAAAGTAGATTTGATTCCTGCTTAGGTGAAATATCTCAAAAGTCTGAATGTCTCAAAAGTGGGAAACGGGGTTTCTTAACAATAGAATTGTCTACCCTGCTATATGTAGTAAAAGAGTAAAGCTGAAAAAAAGCAAACTAAATAATAGTCTATATTTAAATTAAATCAATCAGCTTCACGCTGGTGGGAACCAAGGGAACCTAGTGTTAAGACACTCCGTTCCCCACTTTCCGTCAAGTTCTGGAGGCATTGCGTGTTGACTGGCGGAACTCAACAAGAAAAAAATTAAAATATAAATGTAAACAAATATTTCATCTCCTCGAGTGGGGATCGAACCCACAACCAGTCGATTATACAGTCACACTTTGTGCCGCTGCGCCACGACTGGCCTCAAAGCTCAAAAAAAGTAAACTAAATAACAAACTATACTTTCAGTGGAAAAATAATTAATTTCTTCGCTTGGTAATCGAACCCACAACTATCACGTTGTCTCTTCATTATATAATTAAATGCATATTATTATTTACATATGTACATAGGCTTAGTAACACAAGAGCACTGTATACTTTGAAAGTAAAACGATCACACTTTATCAAAAGCACAAGTCGACGACAGCAAGTATTTGTTGGGTAAAGTTTCGACAAGTTTGATGAACAAACAAGAATTATGTATTGTGAAAGCGTATCAGATACTTCTGGGTTTAGATGACCTTCATATAAGTAATATATCTTAAATTTATAAGTGCCTTAGTAGGTGTAGGTGTAGTTAGACAGTAGTCGTGGGTTCAATCGGTAATGTTAATTATTATTAAATCTACGCAAAAAAAATCAGCTTCACGCTGTGTCCCGACACAGCAGGGTAGGCAGAGGGAACCTAGTGTTAAGACACTTCGTTCCCCACTTTGTGGCACTGCGTGTTGAGTGGCAGAACTCAATGCCGCGCTTTGCCTCGACACCAGAGCGAAGAAATGGAAATATAAATTTAAGTAAATATTTCATCTCCTGGTGTGGCGAATGGGGATCGAACCCACAACCAGTCGGTTTTACAGTCACACTTTGTGCCGCTGCGACACGACTGGCCTGTACACACATAATAAAATTGTAAATGATCACTGTCTGTACGTGGAAAATATAATAATGAAAAATGGAAGATATAATAATGATGTCTGTATACATTTTATTAGACTGCCCCGCTCTGCGCGTGATACAGCGTGAAGCTAAAAGGGAAAAAATAATAATAACTAAGCCACACAGAGTAAAGCGCAGCCGTGTAGAAGACTGCTAAAATAATAAAAATCTAGAAGCAAATATAAACTTTTACAATATAAGAACAGTAAGTTTGTTCACTGTTCACATCGAAATTAGCAAAAATGACTCGGAATATTCTGACGTTTATACAAAAACTTTTGAATTTTAAAGTGATTTATTATCATCCTTTTAAAGAAAATATCGTTTTAGTCTTGTTTTCTTTTTGGGTATTCCCAAATTACGTACTAAGTTTTAATTATTTTTTGTATGTCAATGTAAATTGTATTTAAGAATAGTGATTTGATTAAAGTAAAAACAGGTCCGCTTATAAACGTGACAGTTGTGGGTTTGAGTCTCACTCGGGGCAATTAATTCTTTTCATTTCCCTGCTCTAATACAAGAAAATTCAACGTTCCTTCAGACCACTCAACATATAAAGTCTCGAGTTCACGTGGAAAGTGGAGAAGGGAATACCTTGACACTATGCCTATTTACAGGATTCACTGAGTAGTAAAAATATCGTACTCTTAGATTGAAATTATTCAAAACTCAAGGCAATTTATGAAAAATCACTATGAAATATTAGAATATCTTTTAAAAGTTTATATCAAATCAGACTTTTATTTAATAAACTAGTGGCTTCGGCGTAGATTCGCCCCCTTGTACTACACAATTCTTAATTTTCTCATTTTAATAACTTTCGTGATTTAATTATCATATTAAAGACAATATCCATACATTGACAGCTAAAGTCTTAGCTAGTTCAATAAAACACTTATTATGTGGCAATATTGTCGCATGTGATTCTTCATATTGACATATTTTTTTATTAATGAACCAAATGAAAAAAAACAAACACTAAATGTTAAGGGAAGATTGCCAAAATTGAAGAATGACAATCTAAGAAACGGCTAATACAGCCGTTTCTTAGATAAGCGTGAACAAACGCACAGACAAACGGACAAAAAATTATAAATAATTGTTTTGGATTCATTACATTAATATAGGCAAAAATAACATTTCTTCTTATACATCTTCCATATACAGACCGATCCCTTAGTATTTTATTACAAGTATAAATATACATATAATTGTGAGTTCGATCCCAACTCGAGGAGATGAAATATGTACTTAAATGTTTATTTCCATTTCTGCGTTTTGAATGTCTCCAGAATTCGGTAGAAACTGGGGAACAGAGTGTCTTAACACTAGGTTCCCTCTATATAAAATATATATAAAAGAAATTTTAACATTTTAAAGTGTTATTCCACATTGAGGAAAGAAATTATTTGTTGTTAGCATTTCTGTACAGATATTTTTACACTGCGCCAGAATAAATTGCATATGAGGCCGTCGTGGCGCAGTGGCTCATGTGCAACTGTAAACGCGATGATTAAAAGTTCGATCCCCACTCGGAGTAATTAAATATTTTCATTTTCTCGCTCTAGCAACGAAGCAATGCGCGTTGTTGAGTTCCTTCCGGCGCTCAACACGCCATGCCTCGATAATTCAACAGAAAGTGAGGAATAAAAGTGTTCCATTCTCTAAACAAACTGTCTTAACGCTATTGCCTTTAGTGCTATATACGGGATACAGATAGATAGATGAAAATAAAAATAAAATTAAAAAAAAAACTGAAATATAGAAATAGATAGACCAGTCAGCCAGAAATAGATTGAGGCCACTCGTGGCGCAGAGGCACAAAGTGTGACTGTAAAATCGACTGGTTGGCTTGGCACAAAGTGTGACTGTAAAATCGACTGGACCCCACTCGAGGAAATGAGATATTTATTTACATTTATATTTCCATTTCTTCGCTCTAGTATCGAGGCAAAGTGCGGCATTCAGTTCCGCCACTCAACACGTAATGTCTCCAGAACTTTGCGGAAAGTGGGAAACGGAGTGTCTTAACACTAGGTTCCCTCTGCTTACCCTGCTGTGTGCGGGATACAGCACGACCCTGATTTATAGACCTAACTTAAATTAATCACACCAAAATAACACCTGCAAATGTAATATGCTTACACACAATTTTTCTTCATACAAACTATAAAACTACACTCACTTATAAAGTATTAACTTGGCTCCACTATTAACGCAATCACAATCCCCTCGTCCTAATGAGACGAACATCAGCGGTTTAAAACTTTTCCCAATAAAACTTGGCTCCTTTACGGACGCACGAGCGCTTCGGCCTTTCGCTAGATAACTTTAAATTGCTTGAAATCATCCCTTATAAATACTGGCTAAGATACTTCTTTAATATATTATAAAAGAGGGTGGATTTTACGATTTTTTTAATGAATTGCTTTTAATATGGAGTTACTGTAATAGGTATATTTTAATTAATTTAAAATAATATTGTAAATATGAAGACTGTTTGCTTGAACGCTCTAATATCATCGACAAAGTGCTGTATTAAAAAGTTTCACGCTATACCTCCACATAGCAGCGTAAGCAAAATGGACGTGGTAACTTAATGTTTAAATACTCCGTTTCCATTAAAACACTTCCGTTCCGATCTTTCCGCCGTCCCGCGTTGACGAAATCCAACGCCGCGCTCTGTCTTATTACCAAAGCGAAGCAAGCAAGCGAGCGCGAATTGAAAATATTAAATATTTCATTTTCTCCAATTAGAATCAAACCTCCTACATCCTGTCACGGTTACACACTTGCACACTTGTGCTCCTGCGCCACGACTGGCCTAAATCTTTTTTTTTTAGCTTCAAGCTATACAAGCTATACACAGCAAGGTAAGCAGAGGGAACCTAGTATTAAAACATTCCGTTTTCCGAATTCGTTACTTCGTCGAAGCAATACGTGTTAAGCGTTGGTGCTTAACGCTACACGCCGACTAAATTCATATTATAAATTGACGTAATTGTTAAAAGCTGTTGCTTATTTACACTACGCTTCGAAACGCGCTTTGTCCGAATGACGGTTTTACAGAAGAAAGATAATAAACAGAATAACTGGTACTTTTGGTCACCTTATCATAATATTGAACGGCGTGTATTGAGTGTTTCAATTATTTCATTTAATCGATTTTGATATGTATGTATGTTTTTTAAACGAAATGGTTTAATTTTTTTTTCAGCTCCACGCTTTTACATTATGAAAAGATGGTTCGATTCCTATCCGGGTAAAATAACAATTTTTTTTTCACGGCTCTGACTACTCCATTCTCCTTAGCCGCTTGTGGGATTCAGTGTAAAGTTAAAATATACAATCACTACTAAAGTCCACTAGGATCTATACTATTAGTCTGTACTGACATAAAACAGATCATTTAATCAAAACGTTACCGATCCCGAAGGCCTACACCAAAAAAGACGAAAAACGAAAGGCAAATTATTCAAATTTTACTAAATAAAAATATACATATAGCACTAAAATGTAAATCCAAATCATAAAAAAACATTTATTTTTTAAAACTCAAACCCGTACAACCAATTCACAGCGTAATTTTATTATTATACGTATTCCACAAATCTATTCATATTTTACGTTCATTTTACATTCAATACCAAGAATGGGTAAGTGTTTATTAGGGGAGGCGAAGGGGATTTTCTTAGTTAAATAAAACTGGGGTCCACTTTAATAGCAAAGCTTAGTAATATTTTTCAGATTTAATGCACTTCGCTCCTATTGTTCTTAAGAAAAATATTTATTGGTCTCAACAAACTCGACGTTCGTGACGGTGCAAGCGGTTGTGGAAAATTTTTAATTTTTCATTTCACCGTCCATACAATGTCTGCTATAGTAGCAGAATGTACTAAAATCATAAAAATGTAGAGCAAATATATGAAACGGTACAAATACAATTTGAGATTGTTTTGGATTTCAAACGAAGTTATTACGTGTTACAGGAGCATTTTAGGAAGAAAATGAGAAAGTATATTGGTAGACTATAAACGTTCGGGGAAATAAAATATTTAATATTTTCACTTTTTCGCTCAAGTGCCGAGGCAGAGCACGGCGTTAAGTTTCGCCACTGAACGCGCAATCTGACCACGCCCCCAGAATTCGGTGGAGAATGGGGAACGGAGTGTCTTAACATTAAGCTCCCTATTCTTCTGTGTTGGAATACAGTGTGAAGTTTCTATGTTCTTTATCATATGATATAATTATTTAATATTTAAGAAACTAAGAAATGTAAGCTCCATACTCTATCTCTTATATAGCGAACCCATGCAAATATTTCATGTTATTTAAGCTATAAGAATAGAAAATAATTTACAAGAATAATAAACACGCTTGGAGATAAAAACATTTTTGTCGTAAAAAAAAGAGTAAAATTAAATCTAGGTAAGAACCTAGAATTAATCTAAACTAGAATCTAAAATCCACTAATACTAGAAAGCTCACCAGTAATACTAACATGAAGAAAATTGTAATGTTTATTAATAATTAAAAGAACAAATTACATCCGACAAAGTTAATTAGAACTCAAGAGGCAATTCTTAGTTTCTTCATATATTGGAGATCTTGAAAATAAATAAGAGTTTAGATATATGACAAAATGCTTTTTTCTTGTTTTCGCTTCACGCACAGGGTAGGTAGAGGGAACCTCGGAGCCTCGTGTTAAAATATTCCGTTTCTGTTTAGACACGTTGTGAGTTGAGTGGCGGAACTAAACGCTTCGCTTTATCTATTTCCCACAGCGAGGATATGAAAATATTAAATTGTGGGAATGGAACCCACAGCCTACCGCGTTAACAGTCACGCGCTTGTGCCCCTGTGCTACGACTGACAACAATGATATATGAAAAAAAAATTAAATAAAAGAGTGCAGTGTCATTAAATACTGCATGCATACTTAGATCAAATATAGCCTTAATCAGATATTTGATAATAAATTATTTTTTCAAATATTTCTAAAACTAATAGTAAAAATTAAATCCCTATCACAAGTAAGTTTAGTTGAAGATAGAGACGAGCAAATAACGATGATGATGATGGTAATGATGATGATGATAACGATATTGATGATAAATCTCATCAGGTGATCACTTTACGACACACAGTAATATATATTAAACAATGAATAATTTAGAAACTTAATAAAATTGAGACCAGTCGTGGCGGAGGGGCACAAAATGTGACTGTAAAATCGACTGGTTGTGGGTTCGATCCCCACTCGAGGAGATGAAATATTTATTTACACTTATATTTTCATTTCTTCGCTCTGGTGTCGATGGGAAAGCACGGCCTTCAGTTCCGCCACTCAACACGCAATGCTTCCAGAAATTGGCGGAAAATGGGGAACGGAGTGTCTTAACACTAAATTCCCTCTGCCTACCCTCAAAAAAAAAGAAAAACTTAAATAAAAACGAATGACTGATACAACATTACATTTCAACTGACCCATAAATAAAGTCCACAAAAGTGAAAGGTTCGTTACTAATTCCCAAATCTTTATTTATCTGTGAAACTTTTTTGTAACTTCTGTCAAGAATTCCTTGAGATGTCGACGGCTCGTGCTTATCTAAGTACGATGATTGCCTTTTGTATTAAAAAAAAAACTTTGAAAACATTTGTAAATGACGTATTTTTCGATTCGGACGTGTTTACGCAACTGAGAAATATTATTTACTGTTCTTTTTAAGCTTTACACTGCATTCTGTATACAGCAGGGTAAGAAGGAAACTTGGGAACCTAGGACACTTTCGTTCCCCAGCGTCGGACGAATTCTAAAAGCATTTCATATCGAATGGGGGAACTAAATGCCGCGGTTTTATATAACTAATAAATCTTAATCAATTTATTTGGAAATATTACACGCTCTCAGTATCCTTTTTTTTCTAGCTAAACTAGATGATTTTAATGTAAATATTATAATCAAGCATAGTTTAAGTAGTATTTGATAATAATAATATAATGGTATGGTAAATAATATAGAGAAAATCCTCAAACTCAAGGAAATGATTACAATTAAATTATTTTAATTTCTGCGCTCTGGTATACAAAGCGTGGCGTTAAGTTCCGATACTCTACACTCAATGTCTCGAAAGTAGGCCAATACACATACTGTATCCGTGTCTTAACATTAGGTTCCCTCTGCCTACCCAAAAAACATGAAGCTCCTAAAGTTTTCGTAATACATATAGACGAGAACCTTAATCTTACTATACAAAAAATATTTCATCTACATAAGAACTATATATAAATACATTCATAATTTGTATTTTGCGCCGACGACGTTTAAAAAATATATTCAAATATTCCTGAATGAACTCGCAATCAAGCGCACTTCGTGTAGTAACTACGATTTATTCACCCTTGTTCGTTTCCTCGCTTATTTTTCGTTTACGGTATAAACATAAATATTTAGAAGAAAATCTTTTTTTTTAGCTTCACCTTGTGTTCCGGACTTGGCAGGGTAGCTAGAGGAATCCTGGGAACCTAGTGTTGAGACATTCTGTTCTCATTAAGACGGGCTTTGGGACGAGTGCGAGGAAATGTAAATTTTAAATATTTGATTTCCTCCAATATTATAAATGTTAAGGTTTGTAGAGTGTTAGAAGATAAGAATAAGTTTAAGCAGTTTAACTGTCTTAATCCCAGTGATATGATAGAGTGGTGTCCTCAACTCCAGATTTTGCCTTTACGGAGCGGTGAAATAAAAATAGCTCATTCTCGCGAAAGTGGATCGAACCCACAATCATCATATTTACAGTAAATCTTAATGCGCCATTATAACCTTATAAATTAGCTGTACCTTATAAATTAGCTTACGCTGTATCCCGCACACAGTAGGGTAGGCAGAAGGAACCTTGTGTTAGGAGTCCTAACACAAGGTACCTTCTGCCTACCCTACTAACTTAGGACACGCCGTTCCCCGTGACTACTCTTTCCGCCGAGTTCAGAACGCATTGCGTGTTGAATTGCGGAACACAACGATGTGCTTTGCCTCAATACCAGGGCGAAGAAATGAACATATAAATATAAATAAATATTTCACTTCCTCGAGTGGGGATCAAACCCACAACCAATCGATTTTATAGTCACACTTTGCGCCCCTGCGCCACGACTGGCCTCAAATAACCTTATAACGTACATAAAGATAACAATAAAAATATCTTAATAATTTTATAATAATTAGAACATATACCAAGCAATACAAACTTGAACAGAGAGAACTCGAAAGAGATATTAATATAAGGAAAACTTAGAAGTTTCGATTGCCTCGCTGATGGTTCATGTCATTAAGATGAGAGTATACTAATTGTTCTAATAGGATTTTGACGTGAGGAAATTATACAGAATATTCCATAAGGATGTTGTTTAACAGATTGATAAAGTTTTGATATGGCCTCAACTCGGTTTGATAACTTGCTTAATAGATATAAGATCAACATATATTGTAAAAAGGGACGTACTTTCTCGTAAGCCATAAGTAATTTCTAAGTAGGAGTTTGTATATAATAGATAGCTTTTTTGTAATTAACACAAAAATCTAAAGCCGGTTTTAGTTTAACATCCAAAAAATTTGGAAATATCTATAATTTTTTTTTATTATATGCCATAATATTAGAAATATAATTGCTTACTTTAACTTTAATTTAAAAAAATATAATATTGTCAGCGAACTCGTGTAAAAGAGGGTAGATGTTGGAGAAAAAGATTACAAAAGCAGTGGATTGTGTCAACAGCAGCACAGCAGTTGCTTGTAAGCAACGGTCCATATTGGAAAGAAACTAGTGTGAAGTGTTGTTATTAGGTGATACATATCACTTATTGCAATTACTTAGTATCTCTTTTCAAATAGTTTAGAAACATAAAGACAGTATGTGTTTTTATCGTATTTTTTATTTAAAACGATAACCGCTTCGGATTTCTAACAATATAATATTAGAGGTGCATACAACATTCATTTTGTTTTCGACTTTTAACTAACATCACATTCAACACAATTTATAGAAGCAACCGTTAATTTTTTTGTATAAATAAACAAAAAAATACATAAAATTAATTGATTTATAGAGACCTACATATTATGTCCAACACTGACACAAACCAAGTCAATTATTTTGATGATAATTCAACTCCCAACCCAGATATAAAATCTAACTATTCCACAATATACCTAAAAGTAGAGCTAAAATCTAAAACACATTATCATATTACTAAATATTTTCTACTTTAAGTATCCCACACACCTCGTTATCCTTATCTGCGTCCTTAATATGCTGCGCTATGAAGCGAACACTTTGCAGCGCCGCGGCTACTTCCGGTGAAAGATGGCGGGGAAGCATGTTCTCAGATTCTGTTACTGGAGGACAAAAAAGTCTAATGATCGTAGGGTTCAAAGCTAAAAGATTTTTTTCTTTAAAAAAATCAGCTCATATAAGCTCAGCTCAATATCCCGCACACAGCAGGATAGGCAGAGAAAACCTAGTATTAAGACACTCCGTTCCCCACTTTTCGCTGAGTTCTGGAGGCATTACGTGTTAAGTGGCCGAACTCAACGCCGCGCTTTGCCTAAACCAGAGCGAAGAAACGAAAATATAAATGTAAGCATATATTTCATTTCCTCGATTGAGGATCGAACCCACAACCAGTAAATTTATCAGTCAGACTTTGAGCCCCTGCGCCACGACTGATGCCACCATATCATAAAACTAGAGATCAGTCGTGGTGCAGGAAATTAAATAATTCATTCTCCTGACTGAGAATCAAACCCGCAACCAACATGTTTACAGTCAGATAATAAATATTATTTCAAATGTTAGCATATTATAAATATTTTAATTAAATCAAAAAATATTATGGAATCTTCGTAAAGATACAATATTTTTTGACCATAAAAACCTCTTGCCAGTATAATTTTAATTAATAAGTATTTTCAATACGCTCTCCTATGAAGCGTTAATATCGCAAAGGTGGAGCGACTTCCGGTAGGGCAGTTTTGTGGCAGTGTGAACTCAGTCTCAGGACAATTAATACATTTTTAATAATATATTTACAATATATATATATATATATATATATATATATATATATATATATATATATATATATATATATATATATATATATATATATATATATATATATATATATATATATTTTTATATCTTCACGCTGTGACCCGCACACAGCAGGGTAGGCAGAAGGGAACCTAGTGTTAAGACACTCCGTTCCCCACTTTCTGCCGAATTCTGGAGGCTTTGCGTGTTGAGTGGCAGAACTCAACGCCGCGTTTAACCTCGATATCAGAGCGAAGAAATGGAAATATAAATTTAGGTAAATATTTTATCTTCTCGAGTGGGGATCGAACCCACAACCAGTCGGTTTTGCAGTCACACCTCGTGCCGCTGCGCCACGACCGGCCTTTTTTAATTTTTAAAAGTTTTAAACTATTCACTGATTATAAACGCTACGACTGTCGGTTCGATTCCCACTTGGGGAATAAAACGTTTTATATTTTAGACTATTTTTTTTATTTTTATCTCTGGTAAAAGGTAAAGCGCTGTGTTGAATACCGCCAATCAACACGCAGTACCTCAAGAATTCCGGGAAAAGCAGGAAACGGAACTGTCTTAATGCAGTACGTTCTCAAGCTCTCTAACCTGCTATAAGCGGGTTACAGCGTGAAGCTGAATATAAAAAAAACTCCACATTACCTGATGGTCGTTGATGTACACCAGCACCCAGCATATCGTCTTCAGGTGCAGGGGATTTTCTATAGTCTTCATCATCACCTTTGGTGCTTCCAAACGCATCAGTTAAACTATCCCTGCAATATTGATTTATCTTAGAAAAGAAAGCATGGTAATAGAAACCTTAATGTATTTTTTTATTTTTGTATAATTAGTTGACCTTTTACAGGCAGGAGGAAATTTTTTTTTGCAACTTCACGCTGTATCCCGCACACAGCAGGGTAGTAAGAGATAACCTAGGGTTAAGACACTCCGTTCCCCACTTTCCGTCAAGATCTGGAGGCATTGCGTGTTTAGTGGCGGAACTCAACGCCGCGCTTTGCCTCGACACCAGAGCGAAGAAATGAAAATATAAATGTAAATTAATATTTCATCTCTTCGAGTGGGGATCGAACCCACAACCAGTCGCTTTTGCAGTCACACTTCGTGCCACTGCGCCACGACCGGCCTCAAGGAAAATGTTTATCAGCCAATTCGTTAAAGTAGGAGTATAAAAAAATATTTACAATATATAGTTGGTAATTATTTCGAATACATACAGAATTTATATCAATGTCATTGTGGAACAGTAATAGTATGGCTGACTGAGCGCAACGGCGTCAAATCTTGGAAGAATATTTACATTGATTACGCAAAATACAACAAAAGGTTAAATAAAAATATATACAAAAAATGTGAATATGCTTCGAGCTGTATCCCGCACACAGCAGGGTAGGCAGAGGGAACCTAGTGTTAAGACACTCCGTTCCCCACTTTCTGCCGGATTCTAGAGGCATTGCGTGCATTGCTGCTCGTTGTTATAAATTCTATGAGGTTTACAAGAGCCATCTCTGAAGAGTTCTAATATTAAAATCTTGGCTCCATCATCACACCAGTTCGTTGATATCATAACATTGTATTGTCACATAAGCTACGTGTTTGTATATATATCTATATAAAGATATTTTTATATTATTATTACAAGTGTTTCAAATTCAGCTTCTTAAATTTCATTACGATATAATAAAAGCGTGTAAATAAATCCAGAATTCGGCAGAAAATAGGAAACGGAGTGTCTTAACACTAGGTTCCCTCTGTCTACCCTGATGTGTGAGGGATACAGCGTAAAGCTGATTTAATTTTGATTTTTTTTGTGTGTAAATAAATAAAAAAATGAAACTACGCCATACTTTTAACATAAATGACATACCTAAATTAACCAATACAAATTAACATCGACGTACAAAACATACATATTTCATACTAAAACACAACCAATAAATCCATACGTCGTAACTTAACTCACAAATTATATAATACCAACTGAAAATTACAGTTAATTCAAAACATTGCCCGAGGCGTAAACAAAATGGCGTGTCGTAAAATACTTTAGTTATATATTTTACGTCTCATAAACGGTTGAGATAAAATAAGAAGCTTATAAAAAGTAATAAAATCACGCTTCAATACATACATTATTCTCAATAAAAGTTGAGAATCGTAAAAAAAATGTTCTCAACTGCCTTTATTATTCATAAGTATCGATTTTGACGTTTGATTTTTATCTATTTCCGCAAGTTAGATGTCCGATGGCTTTGTTATGTAAACGAGGTGCAATTGATGAGTTGATCGTTATATAAAAAAGTAGCCCAATAAAAAAAATAAGTTTTGATATCGTTCGTGTTTTGGACACTTGTTTCTTTGTGCTGAAGAATGTAGTGACCAACTTCTCTGATTTGGTTCAATTCACACAACGATACTATATACTGTAACGTATGTTGGAAGACAATTGCGCAATTTTTTTTAACATAAATGCTTTAAAAAGTTCTAAAGCGTTTGCGCAAGTTTGCAGGAACGTGTATTGAAGCATTGCACGCAAGTTTCAGTACGGTTCTACCCACCGAAACGCATGCATATCATTTTCGCATCAAAATGAACGAGACCACCAAGAGGCATAGAGTTTGCCATATTATAGAAGAATTCATAAATATTTACAGAAATTTATCTCAATATTGTGTTAATGTATCAAGCTGAAACTAATATAATATATTCAGATCTACGGTGCCTCGGAAAAAATCAAGCTTCTAAGTCAACCCAATCTAAAGATGCATCGTTTTTACTACGTTTTGCATAAAATTCACCGCGTATTCAAAAGTTACAGGGTACTTCTCATGCACCACAGCTATTAAATTTAGCACGAAGTGAAAATTTATAAGTATTTCATAGTATAAAAATTACAATCTTTTACAGGGTGAAAGTGTCAGCACCACTTTAAATGAAACCATAGTTAACTACTCCATAAAATTTTAAAAAAAAATTCTTCCTAAATATGAAAAAGTAATTTTTTCAAACAAAATAAATAATAAAATTGTCCGAAATCGAGTCAAAGTTGTTTAACCTTTAGTAGTATTTTTGTAGTAGTATGTATTTACGTTATTGGTATACATGCATAACTGCGTCACACGAAATATAGTTATGGATAAACATCATGAAATGAAAAAAAAATCCTACGTCTAAATTGTTGAGTTATCTTGATTAATTTCTTTAGGTATGGGCTTGAAATATTTTACCCTATATACTGTTTCCGTAAAAGGAGCGCTGCCTCTTCCAGTTTGTATATGTAGTTACTTTCACAAAAAATTAATGCAAACACCCACATACTTAAGTTTGTCAACTATCATAAATGGTACTATAATTCTGGAATTGCCACACTTGACAGGCTTTGATTATTTTTGTAGAGAATCTATTCAAAACATAAATCCAAGTGAATAGAGATAAGTGTTTTGTCACTCACCTCATTTCAAGTTCATTTGTATATCCATTAGAGACGAAGGTGTCGTCGTAGTCCGGCAGAGAGTACTTGGTGCGTCTCATCATGAGGAGCTTCGGCATCAGTTGTAGAAAAAGTTTCTTCATCCACGGTGACATTGTGTGAGTTGATGGTGACCTATAGTTATTTCTTGTTATGTATAAAGTTAATATATATTCTTTGAAATATTCTAGAACTATGTTTATTAATAAATGTTTTCTTTTAATTATCATTAAAAAAACAAAACATATATGTGCAATTTTTTTGACATTAAATAATAAAAACTCCTAAATTGTAACTGAAATTGATTGTGTATTTAATGTTGACTCTATCGTTTCTTTAATACATTCACGCCGTATCCCGCTCGTAGCATAGTCGGCAGAGGGAACATGGGAACCTAGTGTTAAAATACTCCGTTCTCATTAAAATACTTCCATTCCCCATTGTTCGCTGAACGCAACGCCGTGATTAGTCTCGTTACCAGGGCGAAGAAATAAAAATATTTTATTTTTCATTTCTTACCGTAATTCTTAAAATGGTATCTAGCCCACAAGCACACCACTTGTGCCCTTGCGCCATAACTGGACTCATCATCATTGGTTTTTTTTAACAAAAAAAACGATATCAAATTATATCGTGTCCAATAAAATTTCTCTTTATCATCAGTACCAGTATAAAAAAACTATGTTCTATTAGTATTAGCAACACAAAACCAGAATATAGCTGAATAAAATACGACATTCTATAACTCAATACAAAATCACGTAATTGAATAACAAAGTAACCACAACGAGGAGAACGCTCGTGGCGCAGGGGTATAAACGTGTACAGTAAACGCGACTGGTTGTGGGTTCGATTTGAAATTAAATATTTAATATTATCTTTTCATCGCTCTGGTAACGATGCAAAGCGCGGCGTTGAGTTCCGCCTCACAATACATAATGCCACTGGAATTCGTCAGAAAGTGTTTAAAGGAAGTATTTTAATGAGAACGGGGGGTCTAAACACTAGGTTCCCAGGTTCCTTCTGCCTTTTACTTTATTTTGCTTTAGCTTCATGCTGTATCCTTATATGTGTGATACAGCCTGAAGCTAAAAAAAGTAAACACAAAACTATCCTCTTATTTCTCTTTTATATGTACCTCTTTACCACCAGTTTTAAATATCCAATAAAAAATATCACTTTCAATCGCATTTACTAACCTCTTGTCCATGACTATCAAAATTTAATTTACAAAATTAAGTATATAATATAGTATATTTATCCAAAATAATATCCTAAAATATCAAAAAGTCCAGTCGTAGCGCCAGGCATAAAGTGTAAACGCTACAGTTTGTGGGTTCGACTCCCATTCGAGAAAATGAAATTAATTTATATTTCCATTTTTTTTTTGTAGTATCGAGGCTATGTGGTTGTGCGTTGAGTCTCGCCACTCAACACGCAATGCATCCAGACTTCAACGGAAAATGGAGAACGGAGTGTCTTAATGCTACGTGCGTCTGCCTAAACGCTAAAAAAATCTAATATAATATCATATAATGTATGAATAATTATAATATATTGAAATCGCGAAATAAAATTTCTCTCTATTTTCAATATCAGTATAATTACTATTATTCTATTTGTATTGGGAACACAAAACCAGAATATGGCTGAGCGAAATGCGACATTCTATAACTGATAGAACACGAAATCACCTAATTGAATAACAAAGTAACCACAACGACGAGGCCGGTCGTGGCGCAGTGGTAGTAACGTGTACAGTAACCGCGAGAGTTTCTGGGTTCGATTTGAAATGAAATGTTTTTTTTTATTTCGTCGTTCTGGTAAAGAACAAAAACGTGGCGTTGAGTTCCGTCATTTGACAGGCATTGCCTCCAGAAATCGGGAAAAAGTGGGGAACGGAAGTATTTTAATGAAATCGGAGTATCTTGACACTATGTTTCCAGGTTCCCTCTGAAACTCTACTATGTGCGGGATATAGCGTTTTTTTTGTTGACCTAGAATAGCTCGCCCCTGAAGATTAAATACGAGCTCTGATGGATGCTTGTAAGGAATACAGCATAATACATGGAAATAAAAAAATAATTACTAACTTATCGTCTTACTTCTACATTATAGTTCTTTAGTACCAATTTAAAATATCTATTGAAAAATTCTAATATTAATTATTAAAATTTTAAAAAAATAAACTAAATTTATTTATTTAATAAGAAACACACACAACATAATGAATTAACAACAAATGCCTACAAAAGTCAAAAAGTTTCCACATTCGTAGCGCAGGTGCCCCTGTGTAACTACAAAGTGTAACTGTAAACGCGACAGGCTGTGGGTTCGATTCCCATTCAAGGAAATGAAATATTTCATTTAATATTTCCATTTTCTTCACGCTGATTTCGAAACAAAGCGCGACGTTTTCGCCACTCAACTCGAAATGCCTCCAGGATTCATCGGAAAGTTGGGAACGGAACTATCGTAATAACAACAGAGTGTTTTTACACTAGGTTCCCAGGTTCCCTCTTCTATGTGCAGGATACAGCATGACGCAAAAAAAAAACAAATATAAAATACGGAAAAAACAGACATTTCCGTTTTTTCCATACATTTAAGTACCACTATCAAACCATTCCTAACTAAACATGCGCATTCAATAAGCTGCACCGCATACTATATTTCACACGCCATTGTCTCGTTATCGGATCGTTACAATGAGACCGTAGATTTATGGGCCTTTATGCCTGAATTTTAGACCATCCATTTTATTTTGCAATTTAAACGTAGCTATGATAAAGGGTGCTCTGTTTTCGTAATCGAGTGTATTATTTTGTGTTTCAACTTTTTGTATGGATGCAATATGTTTGATTTGGCCCAGTAAATTCTGGAGGCATTGCGTGTTAATTGGCGGAACTCGACGCCGCGCTTTGCCTCGGCAAATATGTTATAGATTTATTTAAAAAAAAATCATATAAGTATCGAAACTAACGTTACCATACAATAATTATGCAATTTCATTTTTAGTTTTATTTTCTTTAGCTTTACTCTATATGCCTCCTGCAGTGCGGAAGGGTCGTCAGAGGGAACCTAGTGTTAGGATACTCCGCTACTTACTTTCCGCCCACACACAACAACGCACTTTGCCTCGACATCAGTAAATTAATTTTTAAATATTTAATTTTCTCAAGTGGGCTTACGCATTTGCGTCGCGACTGGCCTCAATTTTATTTATATGTCTAATATTATTTATTTGATTTAATTTAAGTATGTTTACAAACACACACCAATTCAAATATTATAAACATATCTCAGAATTTTATACCCAGGTATCGTTTCAATTACAAACCACCATCGCATATTGTAAAATCAGTCATTTTATAAAAACACAAAAAATATAGTTAAAAAGACGCAACATTATACTTTCACTTTGGACTTTGCAAATACCAAAGATACCAAATACCAAAGAAGATGGAAAACAAATTAGAAAATCAGCTTCACACTGTATCCCATACATAGCAGGTTACGCAGAGGGAACCTAGTATTAAGACACTCCGTTCCCCACTCTCCGCCGCATTCTGCAAGCATTGCGTGTTGAGTGGCGGAACTCAACAAAAATCAAGAAAAAATAACATTTTATATAAAAATATGAGTGAAAAAATAACAAAATTTGATGTAAAAATACGATACGTGAGTACTCGTATTTTGAATAACTATTATATTCATTAAATACACCCAAATGCACTAGCCAATAAAGTAAACATCATAATTTAATTTAAACATTTTTATCAACATGCTTATTAGTAGTAAATTGTGTAATTTTTATTCATTTATATATATAAAATCCAAATTAAAGATTCTTTGTGTAATCATATAGGAGCAATGGGAAAAATAAAATATGTACATTTCCTCCAGCCCATTACCATTGAGTTACAGTCAAACTGCTACATGATGGTCTGATTTTTACTGTTTAAATTCAATAATATTAATATTTCAATTGTAACTTCTAAAGCGTTCAATATTTAATAAAAAACTTACATACTAAAAATTGATGAAACTGATAATTTATTTGTTTATACTAAAACTGTCACAATTAACTAGTGTTTATTCTCTCAAAATATAGCACTTTAAAAATAAATCGTTATTTAATTTAATTTCTCTTGTCATATATATAGTCTTATTGCTAAAAAGTTACCTTGTCCAGCTTAAAATTTGAAACCCCGGCCCAGCCAATAGTTGCACCTACATGAACACTGTTAGATTAAAATGTTAATATAAATCAAAAAACACGCCCATAAACACAAAACAACAAAACATTCACAACATTAAAACAACTACATACACACAACATGTAACTGATATCCCAAACACCTTTTAAAATATTATTTAATATTTAATGCCTTGGCTCGTGATGTGTCTAGTGGTTAGAACTCTTTATAGTTGTGATCGTGAAGAACCCAAAATCTTTTAGAGATTCAGAGGAAACAGTGTTAAGAATTTCATATTATGCCATTAGAAGGTATCGCTTTAATAAGATATTTGCCATCAGAAGTTGTTCTTATGTCAGTTATTTAGATAACTGTAGACTC